>CM016562.1:21682626-21782626 GCA_003412495.2 Echium plantagineum | reverse complement strand
TGACTCTATTTTGACCCCCCGTGTGAGGTCGTCCAAGTGATTTTTTTTTATTATTATTAATATTATGATATTTAACCTGAATTGTATTATATATATACAAACAATTATTTTGGTTTAAACCCACGCCTGGGGCTTACACGTTAACTAAGAAAAATAATAATACAGTGTATTTCGGGTCTTCCCAAAATGGGCATAAAAACAATAAATACATAGTTAGACGAAGACAAACTAAACAATATAAAAATAAACATTAAGAACAAAAAACTAAGTGAAAAATATCTTAAAACCTAATTAGTACTTCAACTAGTGTATAAATACAATAATTCAACTAAATCTCAGACGCACTAGGTTCAGCGATGAATTTGTGGTAGAAATAACTGCACCATCCATGTTGAACTGAAGTAATTCTTCTCTCCGGAAATTTATCGTAATGGTGTGTCCGAGAATACTGAAAATTAGAATCAAATGTTAGGATTATTATTATAAACAAAGAAAGCTGTAAAAGAAATAACTAACAATCGGTGTTAATAATAAGAAATACTTACAGCTAAAGAAAGATTAGTACTGTTGGATTTTAATATGTCCTCTATGAACAGACACAAATAAAATCCACATAAACCTGAAGAAGGATCCTGCCTCGGGCACTACATAAAACGTAATTTCAATCACTAAAGTTATACTTTAAATATTGACTGCATCTTTCGATAAAGATTAAGTTATGAATATACCTCTACGTTGACCCAATTGTTCTGCTGGGTCAATTTTTTTCCTAACTAAATTGTTATTCTTCATACCTCGACCCTCCCGCGTGGGGTCGTCCAAGTGCTACAATTTTTTGTTTTTAATCATTTAATCAACTTGGACGACCCTCCCGCGTAGGGTCGTCCAAGTGCTACAATTTTTTCTTTTTTTTTTAATCATTTAATCAACTTGGACGACCCTCCCGCGTGGGGTCGTCCAAGTGCTACAATTTTTTTTTTTTTTTTAATTTCAAAGTAACTTAGACGACACCACATGGGGTCGTCTAAGTTCTCACTTGGCCGACCCCCCCGTTTGAAGTCGTCCAAGTGCCACTTAGACGACCCCTTTTCTCAAGGGTTGTCTAAGTGGGTGTCGTCTAAGTGACATTTTGTCGTACTGTGAGTATTGACTGGGATTAATTATTTTTAACATCCTCATAATCATACGTATTCACACACACACCACACTACCACACACAGAACATATATTCAAGCATATATATACATCACTGTTATAAAATGAGCAAATTGCTAAAATGGTCCTCGATAGTATGACCGAGTTGCACTTTGGTCCCCAATAGTTACACGGTTGCACTTTAGTCCCCGAAAGTGGCCAAAAAGTTGCACTTTAGTCCCTACGTCAACTTTTTCGCTAACATTTCAGGTTTATGCGTTAAAACTGGGGTAAAAATGTAACTTTTAAGACGTAAAGTTGATTTTTTGCCCCAATTGGTGCTAAAATGAAATTGCACAACACTAATTAGGGTGAAGAAAAAAGGGAATTTTGGCGGGAGGGGGTTGTGGAGTTTCATTTTGACACCAACTGGGGCAAGAAAATCAACTTTAAATCTTTAAAATTATATTTTGACCCTAATTTTAACTCATAAACCTGAAATGTTAACGTAAAACTTGACGTGGGGACTAAAGTGCAACTTTTTTGCCACTTTCGGGGACTAACGGCAACCGTGTAACTATTGAGGACCAAAGTGCAATTCGGTCATACTATCGGGGACCATTTCAGCAATTTACTCGTTATAAAACATATAAGATAAAATAGCAATAGTGCCATTGACTTTGTAATAGTATATGGATTGAAATATCTAAGATATTACTACAGTATTCGTAATAAGTTTGCTATTATAAATACTCCCCCATCCTTCATTGTAGAACGTCCCAAAAAGTTGATAAAATAATACTTTCTATTCTTTCTTCTTCTTGCGCATTTATACTAGAGTACTAGTGATAGTAAGTAGTATTATATGTAATCAAAACATATTTATAATGCCTAATTACTTATATTGAGCTGTAAATATCCGAATTTACAACAATCATAGTAATAAGAAATGTAACCGGCCCATTTCTTCCATTTTCTTAAAATTTTCATTCTTCAAATGAAACTAAGAAATGTTAATTTGGGTTAAGATATGTGAAGAATCGAGATGATGCTCTTTTTTTGTTTAATCAAATGCTCTTTCTTCATCAAAGAAATCATTGTATAAAGGACTCCTCTGAAACTATTGAATCCATTAAGTCTTTGACTCAACAGAAACAACCTCGTCGAATCGCAACCAAGTGGCTCAATTTTTGTCTTCATCAAAGCTGATGACAGAGCCGATGAAGGTTGGCAGATGAGAATTGTAGTGATGAAGGTTGGTTGTGGGTCCGATGAAGGTAATGGCGGAGCCGATGAAGGTGGTGGGTTATGGTGGCATATTGAAACGATTAAAAGTATAGGGGCACATTGAAACTAAATTTATAGTATAAGGGGCAAATATTGAATAAGCCTACTTTATGTTCTTTCTTCTTCTTATGCACTCGTACTAGAGGAGTGATAGTAAGTAGTATTATGGGCACTCAAAACATATTTATAGTGCCTAATTACTTAATTTTGAGCTGTTAAATATCCGAATTTATAACACGTTATCAGCACGATTGACTCTGTTGGCACGATCCCTTCCAGCAAATGTGCAAAATATTGATAACCGTAAGCATTGCATAGTTGAGGTATGGAATTTATTACGTTTACATATTCCATGCATATGTTGAAACTATACGTGAACAACCCCGAACCCGATTACCTTATTTTTATGACATTTTGAAATATCAATTACCATGACTTGTTATTCAGTGACCATTTTACTCTATTTGACATGAAACAATGTATGTATGTAATTGATTTTTTGACCTTTGGATATTAAACTATTAACTGCATTGCCTTATTTCAATTATATATGTGACTTTTGGACTACCGATTTTCACATTCATGACAACATTTTGGACAAATGACTATTGAAATATCATTTCCCTTATTTGACATTGTGATACAATACATCACAATACTCAATGACATTATAATTTGTGACTGACACCCATTTACCCTTGATATATTATTTATTCAATGATGACTTCTTATTGTGACAATATATATGACTGTCGGTGAACTTATATGAACTATATTTAACAACCTACCTTTTTATTTGATAATAGTCGGTAAACTTATATGGACTATATTTAACCATCTACCTTTTTATTTGATAATCTTCATGGATCCAGGACGATTAACGGACAATATTACGTTCCTAAATAAAATCTATATTAGTGAAGTGTAAAAATCTTCATTTAGTACTTATTCCCTTTAATTTGATTGGTGGAGTGTAAAAATCTCCACGATATGATTATATTGTCTACATGATCGTGCAGTGTAAAAATCTCCATTATGCGATATTATTAAGTGAAGTGTTAAAATCTTCACTTCATGTTGATTATATTGATAGGTGAAGTGTAAGAATCTTCATCTCATGTATATCACGAAAGATAATTTCGAGTAGTGATACTAACACTAACACTAACACTAACACTAACATCTTGTGTGGAGGTTTAAATACCCCATATTATTATATCACGAAAGATAATTTCGAGTAGTGTACCTAACACTAACATTTTGTGTGGAGGTTTAAGTACCCCATATTACTGTATTACGAAAGATAATTTCCAATAATAATATTGACTATTTCTATTATGTGTGGTGGTTTATGTACCTCATATAGTTATCTCATGAAAGATTTATAACTAAGTAATGATATTTATGTATTAATGTGTTATTTTCTCACATGTGTTTGTTGATCATATGTGCCATTTTATAATCATGCATTATCTGTTACTATTTGTCTATTTAAACGACTAGATGATTTAAACACACTTAAAATGTTTTCTCCTCCTTATTTTTACAAAGGTAATGAAGAGTAAAGTTAACATTATCTTCATCTTTACCAACGGTAATAATAACGAACACTTTATAAATTTTCACTCTATAAATACTTCATTTTCACTCACAATTCCAAACACACTTCTTAAACGATCTTATCCACATCCCTAAAAATGGCCAAATGTGTTCTTGCTACTTTCCATCGCTTTGTTCGTTATGAGTATTATCAAGCGTGAAGAAATAGGTAAAGGTCTTGTAGTGTTAATGATACTTTGTGTTTCAAAATTTTTAGTCCTAACATGGATTGTCGCTATTTGTTGTGATAAAAACTTCGATGAACACTTTGATTGAAGCATAATCATCGTAATGTACTAATTTCGTGTTTGTCATTTGAATAAATTCTTATTTCCATTCTTTCATGTTTTAGATAAAACGATGTCCACCTATAAGCTTAAATTTGCTCCCATAGGGCTTCAAGGGAGATAACTACATAAATTGGGAAAATAAGGTTGAGAGACATCTCGATTGCAAAGGCCTTAATAAAATTTTGCTTGGAACCGAAATTGGGGAATCATCTGGGATGACTGAGAGGGAAAAACTAAAGACAGAAGAATAATTTTTCATAAAAAAATCTAAAGCCTTAACACTAATAATGGATCACATCGATGATACTCTACAACTAGAGTATAGAAATGTAAAAGATCCTAAGTTTTTATGGGATCACCTCAAAAAGAGGTTTGGGTTTCCAGATGAAATCTTTCTGCCAGCGGCACTTGATGAGTGGAACAAATTGAGATTCCAAGATTTCAAAAGTGTTCCCGATTATAATTCTGCCTTGTATAAAATTGCATCTCAATTGGAACAGTGTGGTAAACAAGTAACTGAAGGTGAAAAGTTGGAAAAGACATTTTCAACATTTCACGCATCACAAATATTGTTGCAAGAACAATATAGGACACGGGGATACACAAGGTATACTCAATTAATTCATGCATTATTAATGATAGAAAAACATAATGAAATCTTATTGAAAAACCATCAGTAACGCCCCACTGGAACATGGCATTTCCAGAAATAAATGCCACATATTCAATAAAGGTCGTGGTGGTTCTGTTCGCTCCAAAGGGCGTGGGGATCTCAATCGAGTTGATGGTCGTGGTCGAGGCAGTTTTAATGATCGTAACCAAATTCGTGGTCAAGGCCGGGGACGAGGATATGTGAACAATTTCAGGCCTCCTAGAAATGACCAAGGTAGCAAAACTCGTCCAGGAAAATATATCCAAGAAGAGCCCTGAAAGAATCGTGATGATTTCTGTTATAGATGCGGAAAAAAAGGGCATTGGTCTAAGGCGTGTAGGACGCCGGAACACCTCTGTAAAGGGTATGAGGCATCTCCTGAGGAAAAAGGAAATGAACCGAATTTTAATGAGATTACACCGAGGATGATTCCATCTATCTTGAAGCCGCTGATTTCGTTGAAGGAGAAAATGAGATAAATATGGACTAAGAATTTGCTTAAGATTATGAATAATTATCTTGTGTGCATGTATTAGTATGTTTGCAATATGTATGTTTTTGTGGTTTGTTTGATGTACTATGTGGTGTGTGTGTGTGTGTGTGTGTTTGATGTTGTACTATCCAAATAAAATAATAATGTTGAATATCTTGTGCTGGTTGACTCTTTCCTTAATCTTATTTTTATTAAGGTTGAACATGGAACATGTTATAGACATTTGCATTCCTGACACTAGAACTATCCACACAATCCTCAGGAGTGAGAAATATTTTACAGAGATAAATCCTACTAAAGGTGTAATAAATACTATCTCAGGTCCTGCAAATATGATTGAAGGAACATGTAATGTTATGTTCATATTACCGAATGAAACAAAGTTTGTCATTAGTGATGCTTTATATTCTCCAAGATCAAAGAGAAATTTATTGAGCTTTAATGACATATATCGTCAAGGATATGATACTGAAATGATAACTGAAGGTAATATGAAATATATTAACATTACCATTAATGTTTTGGGAAAGAGGAAAACTTTAGAAAAGCTACCAAAATTACCTTCTGGATTAACTATGATACGTAAAATAGATTTAACTATGATGCATAAAACAGTTGAAAGTACACATGGTCATCATTTAAAAGGTTTAAAACTTACAAAAGAAGATAGATCATATGAAGCATGTTCTCTTGGAAAATTCATAACCAGGCATTCACCAAGTAGGATTCAGACTGAATCATCTTCATTTCTTGAAAGAATCCAAGGTGATAGATGTGGACTTATTCATCGTCCATCAGGCCCGTTCAGGTATTTTATGGTAATAATTGATGCATTTAGTAGATGGTCATATGTTTGTTTATTGTCAGGTCGTGATATGGCATTTGCAAAATTTCTTGCACAAATTATCAAGTTAAGATCTCAACTTCCTCATCATATTATAAAGAAAATTAGACTTGACAATACTGGTGAATTTACATCTGAATCATTCAATAATTATTGCATGTCACTTAGAATTACTGTTGAACATCATATTCCTCATATTCCTCATATGCATACCCAACAATCTTGTATGAAGACAATGCTGCATGTGTTACTCAGATGAAAAAAGATTATATGAAGAGTGATAAAACCAAACACATTCCCCCGAAATTCTTCTCATTCATTTAGGAACTCGAAAGAAATAAAGAAGTTAATATTCAATATATCCGTTCGAGTGATAATGTGGCAGATCTCTTCACAAAGGCACTTCCTACATCAATATTCAAGAAGCACACTCAAAGTATCGGGATGCATCGCCTTCGAGATCTTTGAAGAACTATACGTGTCTGATAGACAGGGAGCATGATTGGGGGGGGAGCACACTGTTGTACTCTTTTTTCTTTATAAGGTTTTTAATGAGGCAACATGTGTTCCTAAAAAAATCATAAAAATATTTCAAAGGAGGAGTGTTATAAGACATATAAGATAAAATAGCAATAGTGCCATTGACTTTGTAATAGTTTATGGATTGAAATATCTAAGACATTACTACAGTATTCATAGTAAGTTTGCTATTATAAATATTCCCCCATCCTTCATTGTAGAACGCCCTAAAAAGTTGATAAAACAATAGTTTCTATTCTTTCTTCTTCTTACGCATTCATACTAGAGTAGTGATAGTAAGTAGTATTATACGTGCTCAAAACATATTTATAATGCCTAATTACTTATATTGAGTTGTTAAATATCCGGATTTATTTACAACAATTACATTAATATGTATATGCAGATTGTCACATTTTGACTTTTGGTAGTTAATAAAATACGATTTAAAACATAAATATCTATTATTTTACATGAGAAAAAATTATAAAAAGTTAATATTTCAAAAATATATATTGAGACGAATCTAACAAGGTCCGACAAGACTATATTATTTCTTATCGTTTAATGAGAATTCGTGATCAAATTTTGTAATATTATTTGACTAACAAAAGTCAAAATGTGACAATCTTTTAGGGACGGAGGGAGTACATTATGCAGCCAGGCACGACATTACCACTGTTTGGAGGCAATGAGAGGAGACGACAAAATTTCGAGCTCTAATTCGACTAGAGCAGATTGGTTTACTTTATGTCCGTAAAGCTGCATATTTAGTATATGATAATAAGAATAACCCTTATAAATAGATTTTCAATCTTCTAATAAATTTATATTATAAAATAATCATATAAAGTAATATTAACATATTTATGTCATATATTTTAGAATGGTTTCAAAATTATATATTTAATATTATAAAAAATATTTTTATATTAATTATACGAGATACTTAATTCTTCAAATAATATCAAATTTAATTGATCTAGCTACAAAGTAAACATTAAAAAAAATGTAGAACCCTAGAAACAATAAAACGTAGAATTAAAGAAAAGACATCTTTAAAAAATTGAATATTAATGAATTCATTAAAAATATTAAAGAATTCATTAAAACAATATTTTTTAAGGTAATTTATATATAATGTCATGTTGAAATATTATAATATATTAAATTTAATTCACACCAATACATTTTAATATAAATTTATCATAAAATATAGGGCAAACGATCACAACAATTACCTATGTTCACAAAATGTTTTCACTCCAACACGTATGTTTCAAAACGTCCTTGTCAATCAACTATGTTTAAATATATTCCGATATATCACCTATTAATGCAATCCGTCATGTGAGGAGCAAGTGACTTGTCAGTAAGGTTAGTTTGGTCATTTCATTTAATATTCCAAGGTAAGAAAATCAAAAGAAAAATATGAAATAACCCACCCCAATTTCGAATTTGAAATAAGCCACCCTTAACAAGCATTTAACAAAAAATTTAATGTGCGAGGCCAAGTAGGTTATGTTTCAAAATATAGGTGATTAAAAAGAACGTGTTAAAACATAGGTGACGAACTAAAAATATTTTGTAAACTTATGTGATTATTGTGGTCATTTTACCTAAAATATATTCTATAATAATTTTTACATTAAATATACTAATCATGTACATTGATTAAATGAATATACATATATAGATATTATCAATATATTCAATAAAAAAATTAATGATTATATTATATATTATATGTATTCTATTTATAATGCTATTAAGCTATTTGAGTTTCATTACTTTATACAAGTTAATGAGCTGTTACCTCCCACAGTTTGGTGATAATGATTAATACCTCAAATGAAATAATTAAGTAAATTAGCGAATACAATCAAAAGATATTGTTAAACATCAAACTAAGTCAAAATGTATTTTTAGCGACCAAGCTAATTAATTAAATCTAATTTCATTTAATTCCGTTTCCACGTACCGAACTAAGTAATTCCATTATAGTAATAGAATGCTAGTAGTAGTGAATTAAAATTATGGCAAATGGCTTAAGATATCACTAACTTTCATGTATTTAGTATTGTTCTCACACATAGTCACTTTTAGTTTAAATCAATCATTGAAGGTTTATAACTTTTTTTATAAAGTAAAATCGATCCTTAATAGTTAATAATATTCAATGTGAACATAGAAGGGTATTAACATATTTGATTCTCCCAAAGGAGTCAAGCAAGAATTAAGCATATGAACCTCATAATGATCGCTATTATTTCATAAGGAAGAAATAATACGAGTCGTTTATGAGTCATACTCCAGATTAATATAGTGGAAAAGTTTAAGACTACAATACATAGGAGTCTTTATGCTCTCAATGTGAACATAAGAGGATATTAACATACCAAATTTCTAGAAAAGAGTATTACCCCCCATACACAAGAATTAAGCATGTACCCATCCCCCAAAATAAAACCTCTAACACCAAATAAAGTACATTAAAGTGGTAAAATTTAAGAAATAGATCATCTTTCAGACTGATCATATACGATCACTTGCGTTTAAAAAGTGGCTCACTCCCTAATCTGTCACATTTGAAGATAGTGGTGGTCCTAAGTTAGTTTGAAAGGTGAGTATCTAATTAATTCTTTTCTCAAATGTGAGTCATGTCACATCACACATGTCATTAATCGCTAATAAATTATATATGAACCTTAACTATTTAAGCTTTAGTTATACTCCCTCCGTTTCGATATGTTTAATTATTAAGCAAAAAGTACTTTATTAAGGAATGGTGCAAGATTACTAATATGTGCTTAAATAAAGGTGTTGGAGTGTTACTTTATTAGGGACAAAAAGTATTTTATAGGGGCAAAAAAGAGAAAATAGGTTTAAAAGTTAATTGGAAATGTAAACAATCAAACATTTTGAAACATGACAAAATTTCTAAACAATCAAACATATTGAAATAGAGGAAGTAAATAATTATTTTTAACACATATATTAGATTTATTAACGTATTTTATTGATAATTTATTATTGGATATATACGTTTGTCTAGCCATAATTGTTACACTATATTATAGGAGTTAGTTATTGTAGATAATTATTAGACTCATTCACAATGTAAACCTCTTGTATAATCATTGTTATAAATACATATCAGGATCTCCTTACGAAGGTAAGAGAGTCCATTTGATTATTAATATTCGTCATTAGTTGTGATACGATTCAACATTTATTAACAAAACAGATAAATATTAAGCGAGTTGGATATTTTAAACGAATATAACTTAAGTCTTATATCTACTCGTTTTTATCTAACGATCTATCGACTCGAATATTTAAATTACCCGCTTAGAACTCGCGCCCGCCCCGATAAAAAGAGTATTAATTGTAGTGGGTGGAGTCGAGACTCGAGTGTATGGCTAGAGACCAGAAGTTATGTCTTTTTCCACAGCACAGTAGCTGGCTCGTATTCCCATCAACTTTTGCATGCAATTCTCTTGTTCCAACAAATTTAATTCAATCAACCAAACAAACAAACAAATAATGCATTCAATTCTCCATTTCCTTCACCATTCACCTCTAGATCTTTTCAGTCTCTTTTATTGCATGCTCAGTGCTTTTTTATGATTCAATTTATTAATTCATCGAGTAAAGATGCTGAACTTTTTTACAACTAAAAAAATGCCAATATGTATGTCGTCTATATATGTGTATATATATATATTGAGGTAATTGCAGTAATGATTTTCGATAGTGGGTTTGGATTGCACTTTGGTCCTAATATTTGACGAGTTGCAGTTTAATCCCTGATATTATTAAACTTGTTGCACTTTGGTTTAATTTCGCTTAAAAGGTGACGTTTTCACTATTTTTTGGGCCAAAATTGCAGTTACGAAATAAATTGGGGTAACCATTAGTTTTGTTTAGAAGTTGATGTTTTCACTAATTTTTTTCGATTATTTTTATTTTCTTCTTTGATTATCTTTTATTTTCTTTTTCGATTTTTTTATTTACGTTTTCTTTTTTTCGGTTTGGGGACCAAAGTGCAAAAAATTCGGTAATATCGGGACTAAACTGCAACTCGTCAACTATTAGGGACCAAAGTACAACCCGAACCCAATATTGGGGACCATTCCTGCAATTAGTTCTATATATATTCATCACAGGCATGGTCTCTGATCTGCACACAAGATTCTGCTTCATTTTCTTATCTTCCTGCATTTTCTGTAGACTTCAATAATATTCAAAGAATATTGAACTATAAACAGATATCATAGACTTTTAATTTGTTGTTTCTATTGGGTTGTTTTACATAGTTTTAAGACATTGAGATTCTTGTATGTGAATTGATTTTTCTTGCGTGAAATATGAAGGCTGTTGGAGTTTTTGTTCTGTTCTTGCTTCTATGCAGCAGTGGGACAGGTAGTTACTCCCTCCATTTTTTCATATGTCGTTTTATGCTTTTGGTTTTGTTGTTTTATATAATGTTTTATAATTTTAATGTGCTTTTTACAATTTCAATATACTTTTTAATTACTTTTTTAATTGAAGTTATCAACTAGCCAATAATATACTGACAATTAATTGATATTTTACATTTTCAATGTACAATTTAACAACTTTTAGAAAACTTGTAATTTCTTTTAATTTATGTGAAAATGTCTAAAACGACATATAAAAAAATGGAAGAAGTGAGGTTTTATAAAACAATGTGTATATATGTCAAACAGGTAATTAAGGTTATCAATGTGTTCATTATTTGTGATTTTCTTTTTGTATGGGGATCCGCAGGTGACGGTAATAACTTGCAAATTATATTACTCAAAATACCTTTCGTCATAAGCTCAACTACTCCACCAACAATCTATTATAGTCCTTGATAAATAGTTGCATTATCATATCTGGGCATTATCGAGAATATACTAATCGAATTGCTCGAGTTAATTAATTGAATTAGAGAAAACCCGCATTGAGTTTAATAAAGGTTTCATGAGCTTGTAATTTCAACTCGGATTTAATATTTAGGAGGATAACAATGATCTTAGTTAGAAGTGTTTTTAAATGTACCTAGTGATACTAAGTCTTAAACTATGAATAATATAAGTGTTATTAATAAGTTGATATTGAGTTACTTTATATTTATACTTAGTGTTATATAGTTTTCATCCAACCAAATTAAGCATGTGCTAGTTTGAGATTCACTTAACAATGTAACTCTAATGAATGAAGGTAACATAGAAGTAGAACATAAGAAAAGATATAAGTGTTTGGATAAGTGTCCAAGTCAAGTTTGCATGAAGTATCACAAGTGTCTTTGTATTCTCAAGTGGTCACCACTATATAAGGTGGCCTTGAGTCTTTGTATCCTCATTCCAAGTTTATGCAATAAAAAGTTTATGTAGCAAAACACTCTCTATTTTCATATGCTTAAAAACTCTTTCTATTTACTTAAGTTTTAAACACTTATATATTTTCTTAAGTTTCAAACACTTATATCTTTTCTTATGTTCTACTTTTATGTTACCTTCATTCATTAGAGTTCCATTGTTAAGTGAATCTCAAACTAGCACATACTTAATTTGGTTTGATGAATCCTATAACACTAGTATAAAAATAAAGTAACTCAATATCAACTTATTAATAACACTTATATTATTCATAGTTTAAGACTTAGTATTACTAGGTACATTTAGAAAACACTTTTAGCTAAGATCCTTGTTATCCTCCTAAGTGGTTGTACCCTCCATTAGTTGGTTGTATATATGGTATCCGAGCCAAATAAGGTAAGTGTTTTCTTAACTTTGTCTTTAAATATATTTTTTATCTACTCTTTTCTCTTAACACATAGCTAAGCATAGAATGCGAACTTTTGTTCCCTCTATCTAGTTCTATGTTGTTTCTTAAGAACTCAAAAAATCAGTGGAATTGTTCTACGAAATCTTGGACGTGTTTGGCCTAAGAGAAAGGCGTTTTTGTCCGATTTAAGAACAAGAACTGGTAGAAGTTCTTTTTGAGTTGAAATCTTTTAAGCTTACTTTAGCTTAATTCCAACTCAATTATCAGACAATCTGATAAGTGGAGAAAAGATCTCGTAGTTCCAAAAAATATAATTATTGACCAAGTATAGAAGTATTTGCTTTTATTTGAATTTGATATCTTTTATTACCATAACGATAGCACTCCAACGTTTTTCTTCTTTCTTACAACCTTAAAGAATATCTTCTTGTGATAATGAGCTATACTAAAGAAAGCCAACTCAAAAGAAAAACCATCCGAGAAATTCTAATGTTTCAAGGAGAATTTTCTCAATCTCATAAATTTCCAACAAAAGAGTTTGAAGAAGATAAATTCAAACACTCTTGGAAAATAAAGAACCCATCAGTCAGAAACCCAGACAGAACCTCTCAACAAATCTCTGCAGCAGAAGCCACCCTGAATTGGCAATAAAAAAATGCAGCAGTTCAAAACGACCTTCTAAAGAAAATTGATATAAATCAAGAAAGGTATTTTCAGCAAACTGAAAGAAAGATCTCAACACTTGATGCTGCAGTAAGTGAAGTACAAGAGAAAATGGCATTATTACATCATGAGCTACTTAATTTAGCAACAACCATTACCGGTGCCTCACCACTAATTTCACAAAAAGAGGCTGAGCTAAAACACCTTAAAGCTCAACTAGTTTCACTACAAAATAAACCCCAAACAATGCCCTACAACCCCTTTTCCCAATTTCCAGTCTTTCCTCCATCTACAAATTTCTCACAACCATTACCTTCACTCCCAAAAGGCCAAAATCTATTTGATTCCTCTTCTTTCCTACACCCAAAAGATGCAGAAAATTCTCCAGGAAAAAAGAGACTTCATACAGAATCACCTTCTTCTCCCACAAAACCAGAAAGTTCAAACAATTTACAAATGATGATAGAACCTACAAACCCCATATCAGCCTTTTTGGAAAAATTAACTGTTTCCAACAAGAGCAAAGAATCTTACACTGAAGCTGATGACTCATCAGACATCGAAAGTTTACCACCAGTAATGATGGTGGAACTTTCTCAGAAAGATATTGAAAGTGAAACTGACAATCCTACACAAGCAGAATTCCGCAAGAAATTTCAAGCTGACGGTCATATTCCACACTCACCAAGGGAATCTCATTACAGCTTCTCTTTTGATAACATTCCACCCTCTGAATGGCGAGACAAAGTCTATGAAATGCACGCATGGTGCACTGAGCAGCTGCTTATTCCTGGCACCCAACTTCCAACAGTCATAGACAAATTTGTAGCTAAGTTTCATGGCAGACTAAGGCAATGGTGGATTACCTTAGGCCCTTACCGACAACTTCAAGTAAGGAAAACTCCTTCCATTGATGATCTCATCAGCCACATTCACCAAGAGTTTCTTGGAACATGGGATCATTCCACCACCCAAGCCAGAGAAGAGTATCTAGCCATGGCATGCTGCTCTTTCAAAAGAAGAGATCTTGAGAGACATTATGAGAGAATGTCCAAAAGATTTTATGCTCTCGGAGGAATAGATGATGTCAATCTAAAGCAAGCCTATCTCCATTCTCTACCTGAACCATTTGGCTATGAAACCTCTAGCCAACTATCCATGAGAAATGTTGCTCTTCACACGGCAACTCTTGGAGAATTATATCAGACTTCTCTTGCAGCTTTAGAAAAACTCGGCAATCATCAAGAGCTCCTTAGAAAGATGCAGGAACATGGAAAGCATCTTGGCATGGCTTGTGATAGATCTAATCTATCTATTAAATGTTCCAAAAGCAAGTGCAAGTGCAGCAGTCAAGAAAAGACTGAGAAAAGGAAACAGTTTTCCTCCTTTCCATGTAACCATACCAAATGGTCTTTTCTCAAAAGAAAAAACTAAGGAGTAAGAAAATCTGATAGATGCTACATTTGCAAACATAAAGGACACTACGCTCGTCAGTGTCCTAACAAGAGGCAAAAGGAAAAACTTGTTGGTTCCCTTTCAAAAATCGAAGACATTGGAAATGAAGATATTGAATCTCTTTTTTGTGAAGAGGACGAGCCTTCCAGAGATACATTCCTAGCCATGAATGTCAACTACGAGTCAGATGACGACTCAACTGCGGGAGAATGGAATGATAAATTTGACATTATAGATTTCTGCTCAATTGAAGACCCAAATCAGTGCAAATCATCCCCAAATGCAAGAGTTAGCATTATCCCAGCTGAGAGTGACATGCCAATTCCTGTCACGGCATACTTTGATAACGGAGCTGGAAGCACCATCATTAAACCACAAATCTTGCAGAAGAATATTGGGAAGAATGCGCCATGACTTTCAGAGCTGCCAATGGACAATCATTTCTTGTCTCACTCATCAGCAAGCCCATATATATCCAACTCTTCCCAGGATATAAAATCAAGACAAGAGTTTACGGATCCAATCTTCCAGAAAAAGATATTCTTCTTGGCTTTGATATCCTAAACTCACTCAAGAAAAGTGGTATCAACAATACTTTCTCCCATAGATAAGTGGTAATGAAGTTCCACAAATCTATACCCTCACCACACCACCATCCCTGCCTGAGCTCATGGGAAATTTACCCTATCATCTTCAAGAAACAATTCTAGAAAAATTCTGGAATGAACAAAAGATTGAGAGGATATCACAACTTCTCAAACTTTACGTCTGACTCAGAGGGTTAGACTGGGGCCCAATTGAAAATCTCCCATACAATCCCCAATATCCTTTCCTCACCGTCCTCTCAATTTCAGAAATGTGCCTAGAAAATCTTCCAAAAGATGTCTACTTAATGCTCTGGTACATGGCAGAAACCTATACTATCTCATTGCAATTACCTGATGCTGCTTTACTAAGATTCTTAGTAACCTGCTTGCTAAATGATGAAAGTGATGACTACAAAGTCCTGTACAAATGGTTAACTCTGTTTCATGATGGACCCTGGTGGCAAACCAACGTGCGTAAACATAGGAATCCATTCACAGTCTTTGTAACCTTCAAAATCAAGACTACAATCTTACGAGAAGGAGACCAGGTTGTATTCAAAAGCACATTTGAAGCAGAAATGGTGCCAGAACTGCTGTTAAGTATCACCATCCCAAGAGAACCTGGACCTAGCCTTATCAGTCAATTCACTCAAGCTACCAGGAAGAGAGGGACAATACTATGCGAAAAGAATGGAGTCGATCCAAACTCTCTTCATCCAGATCTCCTTCTTGGGGATCATATTTCGTGGCACCGTCCAGAGCTTTATCCTCAACAGCCCCGTCTGGAATTACGACAACTCTTATTCCAACACTATGGCATCACAGCTGAAGAATACGAAACTGATGAGGAACCTCCTTGGAACTTGGGAGAACATGATTCCATAATGCTCTCAAATAATCCAGAACTCGACCAATGATGGCGCCAGAGTTCCCGCTCATTACCTAAGCAATTCACTCCATTTTTTGGAGACAGGGGGAATTAAAGTTGGTTGTCGTTATGTCTTTTGTCTTTTAATAAGGTGTCACATGCATTTGCATGCAAACACTTATGTTGTCATGTATTAAATAAACATGTAAAGACTTGACAAGTGTCCAAGTCAAGTTTGCATGAAGTATCACAAATGTCTTTGTATTCTCACGTGGTCACCACTATATAAGGTGGCTTTGAGTCTTTGTCTCCTCATTCCAACTTTATGCAATAAAAAGTTTAAGTAGCAAAACACTCTCTATTTTCATATGTTTTAAAACACTTTCTACTTACTTAAGTTTTAAACACTTATATCTTTTCTTAAGTTTCAAACACTTATATCTTTTTTTATGTTCTACTTTTATGTTACTTTCATTCATTAGAGTTCCATTGTTAAGTGAATCTCAAACTAGCACATGCTTAATTTGGTTTGATAACAACTATAACACTAAGTATAAAAATAAAGTAACTCAATATCAACATATTAATAACACTTATATTATTCATAGTTTAAGACTTACTATTACTAGGTACATTTAGAAAACACTTTTAGCTAAGATCCTTGTTATCCTCCTAAGTGGTTGTACCCTCCGTTTGTTGGTTGTTAAACTATGAATAATATAAGTGTTATTAATAAGTTGATAATGAGTTAATTTATATTTATACTTAGTGTTATAGTTTTTATGAAACCAAATTAAGCATGTGCTAGTTTGAGATTCACTTAACAATGGAACTCTAATGAATGAAGGTAACATAAAAGTAGAACATAAGAAAAGATATAAGTGTTTAAAACTTAAGAAAAGATATAAGTGTTTAAAACTTAAGTAAGTAGAAAGAGTTCTAAAGCATATGAAAATAGAGAGTGTTTTGTTACATAAGCTTTTTATTGCATAAACTTGGAATAATGATACAAAGACTCAAGGCCACCTTATATAGTGGTGACCACTTGAGAATACAAAGACACTTGTGATACTTCATGCAAACTTGACTTGGACACTTGTCAAGTCTTTGCATGTTTATTTAATATATGACAACATAAGTGTTTGCATGCAAATGCATGTGACACCTTATTAAAAGACAAAAGTCATAAAGACAACCAACTTTAATTATATAAGTGTTTAAAACTTAAGTAAGTAAAAAGAGTTTTAAAGCATATGAAAATAGAAAGTGTTTTGCTACATAAACTTTTTATTGCATAAACTTGGAATGAGGATACAAAGACTCAAGGCCACATTATATAGTGGTGACCACTTGAGAATACAAAGACACTTGTGATACTTCATGTAAACTTGACTTGGGCACTTGTCAAGTCTTTGCATGTTTATTTAATACATGACAACATAAGTGTTTGCATGCAAATGCATGTGACACCTTATTAAAAGACAAAAGACATAAAGGCAACCAACTTTAATTCCCCTGTCTCCAAAAAATGGAGCGAATTGCTTAGGTAATGAGCGGGAACACTGGCGCCATCATTGGTCGAGTGCTGGATTGTTTGAGAGCATTATGGAATCATGTTCTCCCAAGTTCCAAGGAGGTTCCTCACCAGTTTCGTATTCTTCAGCTGTGATGCCATAGTGTTGGAATAAGAGTTGTCGTAATTCTAGACGGAGTTGTTGATGATAGAGCTCTGGACGGTGCCATGAAATATGATCCCCAAGAAGGAGATCTGGATGAAGAGAGTTTGGGTCGACTCCATTCTTTTCGCATTGTATTGTCCCTCTCTTCCTGGTAGCTTGAGTGAATTGACTGATAAGGCTAGGTCCAAGTTCTCCTGAGATGGTGATACTTAACTGCAGTTCTGGCACCATTTCTGCTTCAAATGTTCTTTTAAATACAAGCTGGTTTCCTTCTCGTAAGATTGTAGTCTTGATTTTGAAGGTTACAAAGACTGTGAATGGATTCCTATGTTTGCGAACGTTGGTTTGCCACCATGGTCCATGCATCATGAAACAGAGTTAACCATTTGTACATGACTTTGTAGTCATCGCTTTCATCATTTAGCAAACAGGTTGCTAAGAATCTTAGTAAAACAGCAGCAGGTAATTGCAATGAGATAGTATAGGTTTCTGCCAGGTACCAGAGCATTAAGTAGACATCTTTTGGAAAATTTTCTAGCCACATTTCTGAAATTGAGAGGACGGTGAGGAAAGGATATTGGGGATTGTATGGGAGATTTTCTATTGGGCCCCAGTCTAACCTTCCGAGTCTGACGTAAAGTTTGAGAAGTTGTTCATTCCAGAATTTTTCAAGAATTGTTTCTTGAAGATGATAGGGTAAATTTTCCATGAGCGCAGGCAGGGATGGTGGTGTGGTGAGGGTATAGATTTATGGAACTTCATTACCACTTATTCATGGGAGAAAGTATTGTTGATACGTGAGACCTTTGGGATGCCATGATACTTTCTTGGGTGAGTTTAGGATATCAAAGCCAAGAAGAAGATCTTTTTCTGGGAGATTGGATCCGTAAACTCTTGTCTTGATTTTATATCCTGGGAAGAGTTGGATATATATGGGCTTGCTGATGAGTGAGACAAGAAATGATTGTCCATTAACAGCTCTGAAAGTCATGGCGCATTCTTCCCAATATTCTTCTGGCAGGATTTCTTGTTTAATGATGGTGCGTCCAGCTCCGGTATCAAAGTATGCCGTGACAGGAATTGGCATGTCACTGTCAGCTGGGATGATGCTAACTCTTGCATTTGGGGATGATTTGCACTGATTTGGGTCTTCAATTGAGCAGAGATCTATAATGCCAAATTTATCATTCCATTCTCCTGCAGTTGAGTCGTCATCTGACTCGTAGTTGACATTCATGGCTAGGATTGTATCTCTGGAAGGCTCGTCCTCTTCAGAAAAAAGAGATTCAATATCTTCATTTCCAATGTCTTCGATTGTTGAAAGGGAACCAACAAGTTTTTCCTTTTGCCTCTTGTTAGGACACTGACGAGCGTAATGTCCTTTTTGTTTGCAAATGTAGCATCTATCAGATTTTCTTGCTCCTTTGTTTTTTCTGTTGAGAAAAGACCATTTGGTATGGTTACTTGGAAAGGAGGAAAACTGTTTCCTTTTCTCAGTCTTTTCTTGACTGCTGCACTTGCACTTGCTTTCGGAACATTTAATAGATAGATTAGATCTATCACAAGCCATGCCAAGAAGCTTTCCATGTTCCTGCATCTTTCTAAGGAACTCTTGATGATTGCAGAGTTTTTCTAACGCTGCAAGAGAGGTCTGATATAATTCTCCAAGAGTTGCCGTGTGAAGAGAAACATTTCTCATGGATAGTTGGCTAGAGGTTTAATAGCCAAGTGGTTCAGGTACAAAATGAAGATAGGCTTGCTTTAGATTGACATCATCTATTCCTCCGAGAGCATAAAATCTTTTGGACATTCTCTCATAATGTCTCTCAAGATCTCTTCTTTTAAAAGAGCAGCATCTCATGGCTAGATACTCTTCTCTGGCTTGGGTGGTGTAATGATCCCATGTTCCAAGAAACTCTTGGTGAATGTGGCTGATGAGATCATCAATGGAAGGAGTTTGCCTTACTTGAAGCTGTCGGTAAGGGCCTAAGGTAATCCACCATTGCCTTCGTCTGCCATGAAACTTAGCTACAAATTTGTCTATGACTGTTGGGAGTTGGGTACCAGGAATAAGCATCTGCTCAGTGCACCATGCGTGCATTTCATAGACTTTATCTCGCCATTAAGAGGGTGGAATGTTATCAAAAGAGAAGTTGTAATGAGATCCCCAGATGAGTGGAATATGACTGTCTGCTTGAAATTTCTTGCGGAATTCTGCTTGTGTAGGATTGTCACTTTCAATATCTTTCTGAGAAAGTTCAACCATCATTGCTGGTGGTAAACTTTCGCTGTCTGATGAGTCATCAGCTTCAGTGTAAGATTCTTTGCTTTTGTTGGAAACAGTTAATTTTTCCAAAAAGGCTGAGATGGGGTTTGTAGGTTCTATCATCATTTGTAAATTCTTTGAACTTTCTGGTTTTGTGGGAGAAGAAGGTCTTTCTATATGAAGTCTCTTTTTTCCTAGAGTGTTTTCTGCATCTTTTGGGTGTAGGCAAGAAGAGGAATCAAATGGATTTTGGCCTTTTGGGAGTGAAGGTAATGGTTGTGAGAAATTTGTAGATGGAGGAAAGACTGGAAATTGGGAAAAGGGGTTGTAGGGCATTGTTTGGGGTTTATTTTGAAGTGAAACTAGTTGAGCTTTAAGGTGTTTTAGCTCAGCCTCTTTTTGTGAAATTAGTGGTGAGGCACCGGTAACGGTTGTTGCTAAATTAAGTAGCTCATGATGTAATAATGTCATTTTCTCTTGTACTTCACTTACTGCAGCATCAAGTGTTGAGACCTTTCTTTCGGTTTGCTGAAAATACCTTTCTTGATTTATAGCAATTTTGTTGAGAAGGTCGTTTTGAGCTGCTGCATTTTCTGATTGCCAATTCAGGGTGGCTTCTGCTGCAGAGATTTGTTGAGAGGTTCCGTCTGGGTTTCTGACTGATGGGCTCTTTATTTTCCAAGAGTGTTCGAATTTATCTTCTTCAAACTCTTTTGTTGGAAATTTATGAGATTGAGAAAATTCTCCTTGAAATATTAGAATTTCTCGGATGGTTTTTCTTTTGAGTTGGCTTTCTTTAGTGTAGCTCATTATCACAAGAAGATATTCTTTAAGGTTGTAAGAAAGAAGAAAAACGTTGGAGTGCTATCCTTATGGTAATAAAACATATCAAATTCAAATAAAAGCAAATACTTTTATATTTGGTCAATAATTATATTTTTTGGAACTACAAGAGCTTTTCTCCACTTATCAGATTGTCTGATAATTGAGTTGGAATTAAGCTAAGGTAAGCTTAAAAGATTTCAACAACTCAAAAAGAATTTCTACCAGTTCTTGTTCTTAAATCGGACAAAAACGCCTTTCTCTTAGGCCAAACACGTCCAAGATTTCGAAGAACAATTCCACTGATTTTTTGAGTTCTTAAGAAACAACATAGAACTAGATAGAGGGAACAAAAGTTCGCATTCTATGCTAAGCTATGTGTTAAGAGAAAAGAGTAGATAAAAAATATATTTAAAGACAAAGTTAAGAAACACTTACCTTATTTGGCTCGGATACCAGATATACAACCAACTAATGGAGGGTACAACCACTTAGGAGGATAACAAGGATCTTAGCTAAAAGTGTTTTCTAAATGTACCTAGTAATACTAAGTCTTAAACTATGAATAATATAAGTGTTATGAATAAGTTGATATTGACTTACTTTATATTTATACTTAGTGTTATAGTTTTCATCAAACCAAATTAAGCATGTGCTAGTTTGAGATTCACTTAACAATGGAACTCTAATGAATGAAGGTAACATAAAAGTAGAACATAAGAAAAGATATAAGTGTTTGAAACTTAAGAAAAGATATAAGTGTTTAAAACTTAAGTAAGTAGAAAGAGTTTTAAAGCGTATGAAAATAGAGAGTGTTTTGCTACATAAACTTTTTATTGCATAAACTTGGAATGAAGATACAAAGACTCAAGACCACCTTATATAGTGGTCACCACTTGAGAATACAAAGACACTTGCGATATTTCACGCAAACTTGACTTGAACACTTGTGAAGTCTTTACATGTTTATTTAATACATGACAACATAAGTGTTTGCATGCAAATGCATGTGACACCTTATTAAAAGATAAAAGACATAAAAACAAGTAGACAACCAACTTTAATTTATATCTCTGGCTCAACCAAACACAATATGAAAACAATTATAATGTGAATAATATATTTGACTCAGTACTAACATTGATGTATAAACGACTGTAGGAGTGCATATGGGAAATGTCGACAACATGGCGAGGATTGTTAAAATTAGGATGCTTAAGGTAATTGTTTCGTCTTCAACTCTATAGTTTGATTGTGCAAGGAATTGAAGAGAATCATAATTGAGAATTGAGGTTAGTGCCGGCCCTTGAGGTAATTTTCATAATTAATGTATATTATGTATTGATAAAAAAATATAAATTAATAACAATATTAATGATAATGCATGATTAAATTGATGAGTGGTAACATAACTAAATTAATCAAATTATGTTAAATCCATAATTTTTGCACTATAAGAAATAAAGAGTTAATTGAATAGCCTAGTAGAAAAGGCTATTGTCAGTGTCCAGAAGGTCCTGGATTCGATACTCACCTCATCGCTAATTTACAATAAAATAAAGAAATAAAGAGTCACCGGACTAAAAGAATGAGTGAACTAGTAACATAAAAACATCACATTAGTATAGGAACTCAACCATCATTGTAACACTTACTATAATTTAATCAATAATGAGAAACAACGTCACATGAAATATTGAATGAATTGACAATTTTATGCATTAGGAAGGATATGTTAAACAATATAGATATTGATTATACTACAAACAATTTTGCATCAAATAATGGTCGGAGATATTGACTTGTGCAATCATGTAATATTATATTGCATTTCAATTAATAAATATGAGCTATTAGAAATTCAAAGTATATTGAAAGAAATAATGTTGTCTTTATGTATGTTGTTTGCATGTAACCAAGTTAGTTGTCATGTAAAAATAATGTCATGCAAAATACTTGACAAGTGTATTTGTCAAGTGATGTTTAGTTTGCATATAGTTTTACAAGTGCCCTTAAATGTTCAAGTTGTCACCACTATATAGGTGATCATAAGTTGATGTATTCTCATTCGAAGTTCAATACTAAAAAGACTTTAGTGGCAAAACACTCTTATCTCTTTATATGTTCCGAACACTTATATCTTCATACATGTCTTATACTTATGTTACATTCTTATTTCACTAGAGCTCCTTTGTTAGTTGAATCATTTATAACAACAAGTTTAATTTGGTTTGAAGATAACTTACTTACATATATCAATATAAAGTAATCTACTATCAACCTCATAATAATACCTACATAGTTCATAAGCTTAGACTTAGTATTACAAAGTACTTCTAGAAACATTTCTTATGCAAAGATCCTCTTTAACCTCCTAAGTGATTCTACCTCCATTTCGTGGTTGTATATCTGGTATCCGAGCCAAATAAGGTAAGTGGTTCTTAACTGTGTCTTTAAATATATTTTTAATAACTACTTTTTCTCCACACTCATAGCTAAGCATAACATGCAAATTTTTGTTCCCTCTATCTAGTTTTATGTTGTTCTTTAAGAACTCAAAAAATTAGTGGAATTGTTCTTCGAAATCTTGGACGTGTTAGCCGAGAGAGAGGCGTTTTTGTCCGATTTAAGAAAAAGAACTGGTAGAAGTTCTTTTTAGTTGTTGAAATCTTTAAGCTTATCTTAGCTTAATTCCAGCTCAATTATCAGATAGTCTGATAAGTGGAGAAAAGCTTTTGCGGTTTCAAAATATATAATTATTGATAAAGTATAGAAGTATTTGCTTTTGATTTTGATATCTTTTATCACCATAAAGATTGTATTTTAACATTTTCTTTTCTCTTCTAGCCTTAAGAAGACCTTCTATTAATAATGAACTATATTGAAAAAAGCCAAATAAAAGGAGAAAACATTCGATAAATTCTCGTGTTTCAAGGAGAATCTTCCCAATTTCATAACTTTCCATCAAAAGAGTTTGAGGAAGTTCAATTCAAGCACTCCTGAAAAATATGAAGTTCATCAGTTAGAAACTCAGACGGGAGTCCATAGCAAATCACTGTAGCAAAAACCACCCTAAATTGGCAGCCAGAAAATGCAGTAGCTCAAAATGAACTCTTAAACAAAATTGCTATAAACCAAGAAAAGTATTTCCAACAAATAGAAAAAAAGGTCTCCACACTTGATGCTGCAGTAAATGAAGTCCAAGAAAGGATGGCATTATTACATCATGAGCTCCTTAACTTGGCAACAGCCGTCACCGGTGCTTCACCAATAATCTCACAAAAGGAGGCCGAGTTAAAACATCTTAAAGCTCAACTAATCTCCCTTCAAAACAAACCACAAACAATGCCGTACAACTCCCTTTTCCCAATTTTCAGTATTCCCTCCATCTGGAAACTTCTCACAACCATTACCTTCACTCCCCCAAGGTCAAAATCCTTTTGATGCCTCCTGTTTTCTACACCCAAAAGTTACAGAAAACACCCCAGAATAAAGTGACATCACACAGAAAAACCCTCCTCTCCTAAAAAATAAGAAAGCTCAAGCAATTTACAAATGATGATGGAACCTACAAACCCCGTATTAGCCTTTCTAGAAAAACTAATTATTTTTAATAAGAGCAAGAATCTTACACTGAAACTGATGAATCATCAAAATGTGAAAGCTTACCACTAGTAATGATGATTGAACTATCTCAGAAGGATATTGAAAGTGAATCTGATAATCGTACCCATGCAGAATCTCGCAAGAAGTTTCAGCCAGATGTTCATACTCCACCCTCATCCGGAGAATCTCACTACAACTTCTCTTTTGACAACATACCACCCTCTGAATGGCGAGACAAAGTCTATGAAATTCATGCATAATGTACTGAGCAACTACTAATTCCTAGCACCCAGCTTCCAACAGTCATAGACAAATTTTTTGCCAAATTCCATGGCAGATTAAGGAAATGGTGGATTACCTTAGGCCCCTATCGACAGCTTCAAGTCAGACAAACTCCTACTATCGATGATCTCATCAGCCATATTCACCAAGAGTTTCTTAAAACATGGGATCATTACATCACCCAAGCTAGAGAAGAATATCAGGCCATGAGATGCTACTCATTCAAAAGAAAAGACCTTGAGAGACATTATGAAAGAATGTCCAAAAGTTTTTATGCTCTCGGGAAAATAGATGATGTCAACTTAAAACAAACCTATCTCCATTTTTTGCCCGAACCACTTGGCTATGAAAATTCTAGCCAACTATCTATGAGAAATGTAGCTCTTCACACAACAACTCTTGGAGAATTGTATTAAATCTCTGTTGGAGCACTAGAAAAACTCTACAATCATCAGGAGTGTCTCAGAAAAATGCAAGAACATGGAAAACATCTTCTTATGGCTTGTGATAGATCTAATCTATCCATCAAATGTTCCAGAAACAAGTGCAAATGCAGCAGTCTAGATACGTCTGAGAAAAAGAAACAATTTTCTTCCTTTCCAAATAACCATAACAAAAGGTCTTTTCTCAGAAAGAAAAATAAAGGAGCAAGAAAATCTGACAAGTGCTACATTTGCAAACAACAGGGGTACTACGCTCGTCAGTGTCCTAACAAAAGCAAAAAGAAAAACTTGTGGGTTCTCTGTAAAAAATTGAGGACATTGGGACTACGGATACTGAGTCCCTTTTGTCTGAAGAGGGTGAGCCTTCCAGAGATACAATCTTGGCTATGAATGTTAACTATTCCATTGAAGATCTGAACCAGTGCCAATCAGCTCCAAAAGTAAAAATCAGCATCATCCCTGCTAAAAATGACATGCCAATTCCAGTCATAGCATACTTTGATACTGGAGTAGGGAGCACCATCACAAAGCAGAGATCCTGCCAGAAGAGTATTGGGAAAAATGTACCATGACTTTCAGGGTAGCCAATGGACAATCCTTTATTGTCTCGCCCCTCAGCAAACCCATATATATCCAACTCTTTCCAGGATATACAAACAAGACAAAGGTTTGTGGATCCTATCGCATTACAAAAGATCTCCTACTCGGTTTTGATATTCTGAAGTCTCTCAAAGAAGTATCATGATATCCTAAAGGCCTTAGGTATCGACAATACCTCCTCCCATGGATAAGCAATGATGAAATTCCGCAAATCTACACCCTCACAATCCCACTATCCATGCCTGAGTTCATGCTGAATTTGCCCTACATTTTCAAGAAACAATCCTTGAAAAGTTCTGGCATGAGAGAATACTGAGATGATAAGACAACTTAAACTTTATGTCTGACTAAGAGGGCTAGACTAGGGTCCAATTGAAAATTTCCATACAACCCCCCAATATCCTTTCTTCACCGTCCACTCAATTGCAGAAACATGCCTGCAGGATCTTCCAAAAGACGTCTATTTAATGTTCTGGTACTTGATTGAGTCCTTTACTTTCTCATTATAGTTACCATCTAATATTTTGTTACAATTTTTAGCAACCTGCTTGGTAAATGATGACTATGAAGTCCTCTACAAGTGGCTAACTCTGTTTCATGATGGACCGTGGTAGCAAACCAACGTGCGCAAATATAAGAATCCATTTGCAGTCTTTGTTACCTTCAGAATCAAATATTCTTCAAGTAAAACGGCTCCCCAAAAGTAGTCACTAGCATCAGTTGCATGTATTCTTCATGTATTCTTCTAGATGAAGAGATGTTGGATCGATTCCATTCTTTTCACAAAGTATTGTTGCTCTATTCCTGGTAGGTTTAGTAGATTGACTGATAAGTCTAGGTTTTGGTTCTCTTGAGATGGTGATGCTTATTTCGAATTCTGGAACCAATTCTACTTCAAATGGTTCTTTTAAGGCTTAAATTCTGACAGGCCCCTGAACTTTGCTCATCTGGTCAATTTGGCCCTTGAAGTTTGAAAATAGGTCTACTTGCCCCCTAAACTGTCCTAACTGGTCATTTTGGCCATTTTCACCTTAAAATGAAGGGTAAAATAGACATACAACAATAATAGGCATTACAAGTTAATTTAAAAAGTAATATAAAATTAATATTAAATTATTAAATAATAATAAACCCCCACCCACCCCACCCTAAAACCGTTCACCATTGATAGAACCTGCAAAATGTCTTTATGGGGACGACGGGGGAGGGGGATTATTTTTTATTTATTTTTATTTTAATAATTTTATTTTCTTTTAAAAGAGCCCTAATATATTTTCTTTATTAAAAGTGACCTCAAAATGTCTATTATATACTAAATTCCTATTTTTTCCTTCATGAAAAGTTAAAATTTGTTAATTTGCCCCTGAACAGTTATGAAAATGGCCAAAATGACCTGCTGTGAAAGTTTAGGGGGCAAGTAGACCTATTTTCAAACTTCAGGGGCCAAATTGACCAGATGATCAAAGTTCAGGGGCCTGTCGGAATTTAAGCCTTCTTTTAACTTCGAGACAGTCTCCCTCTCGAGAGATTGTAGCTTTGATTTTGAAGGTAACAAAGACTGCAAATGGATTCTTATATTTGCGCATGTTGGTTTGCCACCATGATCCATCAGGGAACAGAGTTAGCCACTTGTTAATGACTTTGTACTCATCACTTTCATCATTTAGCAAGCAAGTTGCTAAAAAGCGTAACAAAGTAGCAGCTGGTAATTGTAATGAGAAAGTAAAAGACTCTGCCAAGTACCAGAACATTAAATTTTACGTCTTTTAGAAGATCTTTCAGGCATGTTTCTGCAATTGAGAGGACGGTGAGGAAAGGATATTAGATATCGGAGATCTTCAGTTGGAACCCAGTCTAGCCCTCTGAGTCTGACATAAAGTTTGAGAAGTTGTGTTATCCTCTCAGTCTTCTGCTCATGTCAGAATTTTTCAAGGATTGTTTCTTGAAGATGATAGGCCAAATTCAACATGAGCTCAGGTATGGATGGTGGGGTGGTGAGGGTGTAGATTTGCAGAACTTCATCCCTGCCTATCCATGATAGGAAGTATTGTCGATACCTGAGGCCTTTAGGATGCCATGATATTTCTTTGAGAGGGTTCATAATATCAAAGCCAAATAGGAGATCTTTTGTTGGGAGATAGGGTCCATAAACCCTTGTCTTAATTGTATATCCTGAAAAAACTTGGATATATGTGGGATTGCTGGTGAGCGAGACGACAAAAAATTGTCCATTGGCTGCCCTGAAAGTCATGGCACATTTTTCCCAATACTCTTCTGGCAGGATATCTGGTTTTATGATAGTGCTCCCTGCTCCAGTATCAAAGTATGCCGTGACAGGAATTGGCATGTCATTTCAGTAAGGATGATGCAAATCTTTGAATTTGGAGGTGATTCGCACTAGTTCGGATCTTCAATGGAACAAAGATCTATAATATTAAATTTATCATTCCAATCACCTTCAAATTAGTCGCCATCTGACTCGTAGTTAACATTCATAGCCAAGACTGTATCTCTGGAAGGCTCGTCCTCTTAAGAAAAAAGGGACTCAATATCCACATTTTCAATGTCCTCAATTTTTGAAATAGAACCCACAAGTATTTCTTTTTGCTTTTTGTTATGACACTGGCAAGCGTATTGCCCTTTTTATTTGCAAATGTAGCACTTGTCAGATTTTTCTTGCTCATTTATTTTTCTTTTTGAGAAAAGAAAATTTGTTATGGTTATTTGAAAAGGATGAAAATTGTTTCTTTTTCAGGGACTTATCTAGACTGCTGCATTTGCACTTGCTTTTGAAACATTTAATGGATAGATTAGATCTATCACAAGCCATGGGAAGATGCTTTCCATGCTCTTCCATTTTTCTGAGAAACTCATGATGATTGCAGAGTTTTTCTAGTGCTGCAAGAGAGGTTTGATACAATTCTCCAAGAGTTGCTGTGTGAAGAGCTACATTTCTCATAGATAGTTGGCTAGAAGTTTCATAGCCAAGTGGTCCGGGCAAAGAGTGGAGATAGGCTTGCTTTAAGTTCACATCATCGATTCCCCCGAGAGCATAAAATCTTTTGGACATTCTTTCATAATGTCTCTCAAGGTCTTTTCTTTTGAACGAGCAGCATCTCATGACCAGATATTCTTTTTATAGCTTGGGTGGTGTAATGATCCCATGTTCCAAGAAACTCTTTGTGAATATGGCTGATGAGATCATCAATAGTAGGAGTTTGTCTGACTTGAAGATTCCGATAGGGGTCCAAGGTAATCCACCATTGCCTTAATCTGCTATGAAATTTGGTACCAAATTTGTCTACGACTGTTGGAAACTGGGTGCCAGGAATTAGTAGTTTCTCAGTACACCACGCATGCATTTCATAGACATTGTCTCGTCATTCAGTAGGAGGTATATTGTGTCAAAAGAGAAGTTGTAGTGAGATCCTGCGGATGAGGGTGGAATGTGAACATCTGCCTGAAACTTCTTGCGAGATTTTGCATGAGTACGATTATCAGTTTCACTTTCAATATCCTTCTGAGAAAGTTCAACCATCATTACTGGTGGTTAGCTTTCACTTTCTGATGAGTCACCAGTTTATTTATAAGCTTTCTTGCTCTTATTGGAAATAGTTAGTTTTTTTCTAGAAAGGCTGATATGGGTTTTGTAGGTTCCACCATCATTTATAAATTGCTTGAGCTTTCTGATTTTTTAGGAGAGGAGGGTTTTTCTGTGTGATGTCTCTTTTTTCCTGAGGTGTTTTCTGTATCTTTTGGGTGTAAAAAAGAGGAGGAATCGAAAGGATTTTGGCCTTGGGGAGTGAAGGTAATGGTTGTGAGAATTTCCAGATGGAGGAAATACTAGAAAATGGGAAAAGGGGTTGTATGGCATTGTTTGTGGTTTGTTTTGAACGGAGATTAGTTGAGCTTTAAGATGCTTTAACTCGGCCTCCTTTTGTGTGATTATTAGTGAAACACCGGTGACGGTTGTTACCAAGTTAAGGAGCTCATGATGTAATAATGCCATCCTTTCTTGGACTTCATTTACTGCAGCATCGAGTGCGGAGACCTTTTTTCAGTTTGTTGGAAATACTTTTCTTGGTTTATAGCAATTTTCTTTAAGAGTTCGTTTTAAGTTACTGCATTTTCTGACTGCGAAGTAAGGGTGGCTTCTGCTGCAGTGATATGATATGGACAACCGTCTGAATTTTTATCTAATGGACTTCGTATTTTCGAAGAGTGCTTGAATTTGTCCTCATCAAACTCTTTTGTTGGAAAATTGTGAGATCTGGCTTTCTTCTATCTAGTTCGTTATTACTACAAGATCTTCTTAAGGCTAGCGCTGGAAGAGAAAAGAAAAATATTGAAGTACAATCTTTATGGTGATAAAATATATCAAAACTAAATAAAAGCAAATACTTCTATACCTTATCAATAATTATATTTTTTTGAAACCACAAAAGTTGTTCTCCACTTATCAGACTATCTGATGATTGAGCTAAAATTAAGCTAAGATACGCTTAAAGATTGCAACAATTCAAAAAAGAACTTCTACCAGTCCTTGTTCTTAAATCGGACAAGAACTTTTATCATCAAACCAAATTAAACTTGTTCTTATAAATTATTCAACTAACAAAGGAGCTCTATAGCAAGGAGCATAGACCAGGACATATTTGAGGCCCACCGAGGTTGGCATCTTGGTTATCATTGTGAGGCCATAGCTTATTGCTCTTGTTGAGCGTGATCACATTGTAATTAGTTACGAGTAGATTTATATTCTGTTTTAGGGGCTTTTTATTTTTGGATTTTGGGTGTTTTCTAGCGTTTGATCAGGGGAAGCGGATGGGACTCCCTCTGAGTCGACTATTCCTCTTTTGGCAGGTTGGGGTGGTTTGCACCATCCCTCCTCCCAAAATTGGATTTTTTTGATGTATGCATATATTCACTTTGCTGCGATTTTACTCGCAAGACTTTGTATTTTTTCAGTTTGTAACACGTAAACCCTCGTTGGGCTTAACCTATAAAAAAAATACTAATAAAGGAGTTCTAGTAACAGAAGAATGTAATATAACTATAAGACATATATAAAGAGACAAGTTTTTGGAACATATAAAGAGATGAGAGTGTTTTGCCCTTACAGTTGTTTTAGTATTGAACGTCAAATGAGAATAGATCAACTTATGATCACCTTATATATTGGTGACCACTTGAACATCTAAGGATACTTGTAAAACTACATGCAAACTAAACATCACTTGACTAAATACACTTGTAAAGTATTTGGCATGACATTATTTATTACATGACAACTAACTTGGTTACATGCAAATGTAGGTGACACCTTATTTCATGATAACATACATAAAGACAACATTATTTATTTATAAAGTATTTTGCATGACATTATTTATTACATGACAACTAACTTGGTTACATGCAAATGCATGTGACAGCTTATTTCATGACAACATTATTTATTTATCTAATATCTTAGCGGACTCGTATGATGGCTCAATAGGCTGATAATATTTGATCCAAGCTTTTTAGCTAGGCTTTCAACTAGAAGGTTCTCAGCTCAATTATGAGACAATTTGTCCTATATTTCATTCTAATAGTCTAGTAGTTGAGATACTCGAATAACCTAGTGGAAAAGGCTCTCGCTAGTGATCAGAAGGTCCTGAGTTCGAATCTCATCTCATCACTGTTTCACAAAAAAAAATTGTCTAGTAGTTGAAACCTAGTATAACAGTCTATTAGATAGTAATATAGGAAGTCGTTATCATGTAATACTATTATATTCATACTCTCATAGCTGATTTATATATAAAAGTAATTGAGGGTCCCATCTCAAATTTTTCGCACTTGGCACGACAATATATGAACATACCCTGATTGTGGTGAAAATGGTTTCACTAGTGGTTCTTGATACTCGCCTATAATTCGAATGGAGGGTGCATCGTTGCCTAGTAGGTGTTGAAATGTTGTTGGTGTCTTATGAAATTACATTACTTTGATGCAGGAAATCACAGAAGAAAAGAAGGGGGGAATCATTGAAGTAGAAGATTATCGTCTAATTGATCCGGTGCCAAGTTCCAAAGCTTCGGTAAGACCAGGACCTATACAACATGGTTCTCCACTTATTCCGTATATTCCCAAGCCTGGTCCTACTTCTCCCCCGAGATCGTCCAGACCATGAGCTCGATTCTGTGAAAACTATCCTCGTAAAGGAGTCTAGGATGTGAAAGTCATAGACATTTGAAATAACCCTCATAGCTAGGTGAAGTCGTTCATGTTATGATCTTCCACTGAAATAACACTCATTACTACCTCATGACCTTAAAGTTTATTTTGTAATTTTTTGAAGAGATAAAAATCGATCTACCACTCTTTGATGCTAATTAGGTGATATTATGACTATTCTACAAATGTTGTTCCTGTAATTGTGTATGTTAGCTTAATTATTCATGTTCTACATAATGAACTTATGTTGTCTGATTCACATGTCTGAGTATGTATGTAATACAGTAATTCTAATAATTTTACTCTGATTTATGACTAGTACAAAATCAGCCTTAGACATCACTGCTTAGACATTATACGCCAAAAAGCTCACTCTAATCGTCACTTAGACAACCCTTCATTAAGCGCTGTCTAAGTGAATACCTTAGACATCGCGACAATGAGTGTTGTTTTAGTCCGCCACCCGATTTCATCAACCAAAGCCCATATCAAACATAATTCCCGTCCATATACCCTCCATCTTCCCCTAAAAGCAACCCAAATCATCGACCATCAAGCAACATCGTCGACCCTAACGTCGTTCGCGTCCTTCACTATCGACCAGGTAATTATTTCGTCTTCTTCAATATGCTACCTTGGCTAAATCCATTGAATCTCTAACTCAAAATTGAACTGTTCGTTATAAATTGAAGTGTGCTTAACTAATTACATTAATCAGTTATGTAGGTTCTTTATAAATTGAAATATTCTTCAATTAGTATTGTAAATATTTAATTTGGAATTTCGAAAATAATGCAGTTTTTCAAAATGCATGGATAGTCAACAAAAACTAAAGCACTTAAATATAGACATGAATGTAAAGCTGTCACAAGATGTATTTCAAATGTACAAATGTATGATTATATATATACTTACATTTATATGTCACCATATTGTTGTACATAATTGTATATTTTTTATTTGTGATAACATACAAAAAAAATCCTAGTCTCAGAACAAAGGCTTTCTCCCTCTCTAGGGAGATTTGAGCCGCCTTCCTCCTTCTTCCCTTCTCCGGCCCCATGGTCGACGAGGAAGGCCCTCCACCCCTACCACCCATAGTGGTGGGGGCCAAACAACCTCCTCCCGCTGAGGAGGTGGTGAAACTCGCAAACTCAAGCAATAAGGTGGCGGCCCCTAGCCCCTTGCTCAACTCCAATTCGTCCCAATCGGCTAATCTGATTTCAGTGTCATATTCTGAATTCGTCGAAGGCAAGAATCGAATCTCAGAAGCTGGTCAATCCTCCAAGACGGTTGTCGATTCCACACTTCTTCAAAAGACAACCTTTGAAGGCGTTAATCATGGACATCCGACATCATATGCCAATATAGTAAAAGGCAAGAATACAAGACCAAAATTCGGAAAACCCCAATCGGGTAATACCAATGTCGCTGTCAAGTTTATGGATCCTGCATCAATTTGCCTCAAGCCTCCAACGATTCAGGAAGGTATTCCTTCGATTGTTTTCACTTCCACGGAGAAGAACATGTTGGTGGATAATCTCAAGTGGGTTTTAGTTGGGAAATTTTCTCATGGCCATCCTCCATTAAAAGCAATACAAGCGTTCTTCGACTATCTCCAGCTCCAAGGTGATGTTCATTGTGCTTTGGCAGATTATAAACATGTGTATATTGAATGTTCTAATTATCTGGATTATTATATGATTTGGTTGCTATTAGTGTGGAATATACAAGGCTTTCGTATGCATATGTTCAAGTGGTAATCAGATTTCTCTCTTGTGGCTGAATCTCCAATTGCCCTTATTTGGATTACAATTGTTGGACTTGCTCTATATTTATTTGATGAACACACTCTTTTAAGTATTGCCTCTGCCGTAGTGAAGCCAATCAATGTGGATGTCCGTAATATTGATCGGCCTTGTCTGAGCTATGCTAGAATATGTGTTGAACTAGATGTATCGAAGCCATTAGTCGATGTTATTCCCCTATTTATTGTCGATGATAAAACTGGGTTTGTACTTGAAACTATGAGAGCTAAGGTTTGCTATGATTTTGTTCCAAAATACTGCTCCGACTGAGCTCATATAGGCCATTCAGCTGCAACTTGCAAACGGAAGAAGACTACTTCTGGTTTGGCTAAGGTTGCGACAGTCTGCTGCTGATGTAGTTGTATGCCAGAGAGGACATATGCGAAGGTGTGTCGAGTGCTGATGTTTATCCTGGTGTGTCGGGTGTGCAGGACCTGAGTCATATTGAGGAGAGTGCAGATGGTGCGTCGATCCTGCAACCTACTCCAGCTAAGTTGGAGGTTTTGAACACCAAGAATTCATTCCAAGCGCATCATTTGGTTGAGCAGGCTGTGGATGCGGTAAGTGGTTTGAAGGTTGTGATAGATGTTGTAGACCAGAATCCGGTCGATGCAACACATGGGCAGAATGTTAAGGGGCAACACTTACCTACGTCTGTACTACGTGAAAGGTTAGCAAACATCCCAAGGAACCTTCTCAAGGAACATTTTATGGCATCAAACGCATCTATTGAGGTTGCCATACGGAAAAAGAAGGTCGGACAGCAGATTCAGCTCGTTGCGACACTGTTGGAGTGTCGAACCATACTAGTGATGTAAGCAATAGAGCTGAATTGTCGCAAACTACAACAGTGGATGGTGATACTCAAAATGGTTTGGCCTTGAAAGAGGGAACAAATTAAATCAGGTTAATAAGACAAGCTCGATCAAATATGTTGTGGACTCAGAGGAAGGGTGGACAACAGTCTATTGTAACAAGAAAAAGAATGCTACAAAGGGGATTGGTGTGCAAATATATGGTGATAACAATAACATTGATCACGATTCCACAAGGGGCATGGTTGTCTGGGATGGAGCACTTGCACTGGAGCCTGTAGGATCAACTATCGCCTAGAAATTCTCCCAAGAGATGCAGATTTCGTGGGCAGACGAAATGGAGGCTGAAGATCTTCGTAAAAAAGAACAACAACAAGGAGCTACAAGCGGGAAAGACCAATCTAGACAGGTTACATTCGCTGCACTCACAAATATTCATTTCTTTGATAGAGACGAAGTCAAACGATCTAAGCGACTAGCACTAAAACACGCAAATACACCGGAGGAATTCAAAGTGCTTGTTGCTGAAGCTCAACATAATGAATTTCCTTTAAAGGAGTGGTATGATCAACAAGCAAAGACTCCTGGCAAAAAGTCGAAATCAAATGGACTGTAAGGCCACCGGCTTTCATTTAACGACAACAGTTGACGTCATTCGCGAGATATCCAGACGCTGAGCAGGGAACCTCCATTTTATCCTTAGGTTTCTTGCTTATTTTCATTAAGTCACTATTATGCCCCGTGTATTGAGTTCTGACTCAAGAACAATTTATGTATTGGGCTTCGGCTCCAAAACTTTAATGAGTTATTAATAAAATGAGCCATTAGTGGCTAAAAAAAAAATTGTATATTTTTGTATATAATAGTCATGCACCTATGTATTTTCAAATTAATCTTATACAATCTCTTTTGTATTTTGTCATATATATGTTACATAATTTTAACAATATCTAATTTATTATACCAAAATGTAATTGTACAAAGAGAACGAGTTCGCACAGACTGAATTGTGCACAAACGACCAATATTTTTTAATCTTGCCACTTCTTTTGAAACAAAATGGCGTAGGAGGTTGATGATATTTTTCTGTAATATTTATGAAGTTTAATTATTCTAAGTTGCCCATTTTGATTCATGCGTAAGGAAATATTATTTTGATATGAGATTTCAATAATATATATGGTCTGTTTTCTATTTTAATCTTGCTAGTTATCATTAAGAAAACTGGAGTTCGGCTTTGTTAATTTCGGTGCTATACTTACAAAGTCAATTATTATACATTATCGATTGGGTTCATGGGGAGGAAAACCATAATTTGATTGGTTAATATGTCTTTAGCTTAATCTTGCTTGTTATTTGGAAGTAAAATGGTGTTGGGGTTTGATATTTTATGTTCTTTATTTACAAAGTTCAGTGTCTAATTTTTATACTATTATTTTTCTTGGCCGTTTGACCTTTCAACATGTTAGGTTGTGTTTGGTACGCGGGAATGAAATGAGATAGGGAGGAATGAAATTAAATTAGTTTGTATTACTTAGTTTGGTAGTTAACAATAAATTTTGATTGCATTCCCTAGTTAATTGAATTACCTCATTTGAGGTAATAAACATTCCGCTCAAATTGGGGGTAATGAATGATTACCTCCTACTAGGTAATCGAATTAGAAAAATTAGGACATATTAACCCTCCCTCATCTACACTTTACACAGCAGTCATTCCATTACTACTCACATACCAAAACAAAGTAACAAGATTCATTAATTCATTCATTCCTTTGTTTATTCCATTACTTTGTCTATTTCATCCTACATCATTCCATTCCAATATACCACACGCAACCTTAGAATATATCATTTATTATATATATTATAGGTAGTATATATATCATTTACTTTATTAGGTGATAGCAAAACTAATGTTTAGCCTTAACTGCATTCATGGCACTCATAATGTCTAGCCTTAATTCTAGCCTTGATTGCATTTAGTTGTGTTTGCTTGTAGCCTTGACTGCATTCATGACAGTGTGTATAAATAACTCAAAAATGAATAAGAAGGACACCAATTCAAATTATTTCATGGTATCAATCCTAATTTCGATCCCCCACCTCTGTTAGACCTACTACTAGGCGAACTCCCTCTTTTCTGATTCAATTTCAGCCCCCTTCCCATGGCCACCGAGAACCAAAAATTTCACCCTGCTCTCAGTATCACCAACGTGAAATCTCTCATCCCAATCACGTTGGACAACGAGCAAGGTTTATATCATTCTTGGGTAGCCCTTTCACAAATTAATGAGATGTGACAACTGGGGGCCTATATCCGCTACTCCCAATTAACAAGCCCCCACTCCGAATCATTCAGCTTTTACTACGTTGTCTCTTAATCTTTGGCACAATCGCTTAGGACACCCTGGTGATGCTGCCTTATATGCTCTTCGTAGAAATAAGTTAATTGATTGCAATAAGGCTTGTAGATCTTTTTGCTCCTCTTGTCCTCTTGGGAAACATGCTAAACTCCCTTTTATGATTCATGTTCTTATACTTTCTTGCCTTTTAATATTATTCATAGTGATATATGGACGTCTCCTATTGCTAGCTCTTCCGGGCACTGTTATTATGTTCTTTTTCTTGATGACTATAGTAGATTTTTATGGACTTTCCCTATTGCCAAAAAGTTTCAAGTTACACAACTATTTCAGTCTTTTCATGCGGTCATCCAAAGTCAATTTGAACGTAATATGAAAAAACTCTTCAGTGTGATAATGGGAGTGAATATGTTAATGGTGCCCTTGCTCAATTTTTTGATCATCATGGTTTAATTTATCGCCTTTTTGTCCTCATACCTCTCCTAAAAATGGTAAAGCTGAGCGGCATATAAAGTCTACTCAATAATATCATTCGGACCATCCTCTGCCATGCCACTAACATTCTGGCATCATGCTCTATCCATGCATACCTATCTTTTCAACATACTTCCCTCCAAAGTCTTAAATAACTTATCCCCAACGCAAGTTTTTATCATAGTGATCCATCCTTTTCGGACTTACGAGTGTTTGGCTGCCTTTGCTTTCCATTATTTCCATCCACCACCATTCATAAGCTACATGAGCATTCTAGTCCATGTGCATATCTTGGCCTCGCTCTGAATCATCTTGGTTCCAAATGCTATGATATGTCTAGTGGCAAAATGATAATTTGTCGACATGTTCGGTTTGTTGAAACGGAATTCCCCTTTTCTAAAACTCACAAACCACCTCCTTCAGATTATGAATGCTTGAGTGATGTTATCTATCCCCCTTTCATGCATCCTCTACCTACCCCGCCACCACCACAAATACCCCATGCCTCGCCAACTGCCCAATAACCCCTCTCCTCCTCTGTTCAGCCGCCTGCTTCCCCGCAGCCGACCCCACCTGCCTCGTCTCCTGCTCCACCACTTCCTCACCGCATGGCCACTCGTGCTAGCCACGGTATTCATAAACCCAATCCTAAATATTCCTCTAATCTTCACGTATCCACCCATACGGCTATCTCCCCCATACCGCCTAATCCTATAAGTGCCCTTCGAGACCATAATTGGAAAAACGCAATGTTAGAAGAATTTAATGCTTTGATTCAAAATAAGACTTGGGAATTAGTACCTCGGCCTTCTAATTTATTCGGTCTATGTGGATTTTCCGTCATAAATATAAATGTAATGGTTGTTGTGAGCGTTATAAGGTGCGTCTTGTAGGTGATGGGTGAACAAAACAACACGGGGTGGATTGTTATGAAACTTTTAGTCCTGTGGTCAAACTAGCTACCATTTGGACGGTCCTTAGTTTGGCTCTTTCTAAGTGTTGGTCCATTCACCACATGGATGTCAAGAATGCTTTCTTACATGGTCACCTGAACGAAGTGGTTTATATGCATCAGTCCATGGGTTTTAGCAACACTAATCATCCAGACCATGTTTGTCTGTTGAAGAAATCCTTATACGGTTTCAAACAAGCTCCACAGGCTTGGTATCAACGGTTTGCTGATTTTGTAGCTACCATTGGATTTACTCATAGTAAGTCTGATCACTCTTTCTTTGTCTACAAGGTTGCCTTTGACATTTCTTATATACTGCTCTATGTGGACGACATCATCATTACAGCTTCCTCTGATCAGCTTCGACAATCTATTATGAGCCTCTTGGCTTCTGAATTTGCTATGAAAGATTTGGGTATTCTTAGTATTGTAGTCACTCATCATGCTCACGGTATCTTCTTATCTCAGATTCAATGCTACCATTATCATTGACCGTGCAAGTATGATCAACTGCAGTCCTTCTCCTACTCCCGTCGACACTAAGTCTAAACTAAGTGCTAGATTCGACTAAGTATCGCAACCTGGCGGGTGCTCTCCAGTATCTCACATTCACCCGGCCCAACATTTCTTACGTCGTGCAGCAAATATGCCTTCATATGCATGCTCCGACTAATGAGCATATGAGTGCTCTTAAGCGAATCATCCGTTATCTTAAGGGCACACTTTCATTTGGTCTTCCCTTGTACAAGTCGAATCTCAATTGACTTTTCTCCTACACCGATGCCGATTGGGCCTATGTCCTGACACCCGTCGGTCTACCTCTGGTTACTGTGTTTTCCTTGGGGACAATCTCGTCTCTTGGTCTTCAAAGAGGCAACCTACCCTTTCCCGGAGCAGTGCTGAGGCCGAATATAGGGGTGTGGCTAATGTTGTCTCTGATTCAAGTTGGCTTCGCAACTTGCTTCTCGAGATACATTGCCCGATTCACAAGGCCACTCTCGTCCACTTTGACAATGTTAGTGCCATATACTTGTCCAGTAATATAGTCCAACACCAATGCACTTAACACATTGAAATGGATAATCACTTTGTACGAGAAAAGGTTCCTCGTAGTGAAGTCCGTGTGCTTCATGTCCCGTCCCGTTACCAAATTGTAAATATTTTCACTAAAGGTCTTCCGCGCGTTCTATTCAATCATTTTAGGGACAGTCTAACCATACGTGAACCCCCCGCTTCGACTGCGGGGGTGTGTTAGAATATATCTGTTATTGTATATATTATATGTAATATATATCATTGACTTTATTAGGTGATATCAAAGCTAATGTTTAGCCTTGACTGCATTGATGGTATTCATAATGTCTAGCCTTAATTCTAGCTTTGACTGTGTTTAGTTGTGTTTAATTCTAGCCTTGACTGCATTCATGGCAGTGTGTATAAATAAGTCCTAAATGAATGAGAAAGACACCAATTTAAATTATTACAGAACTATCATTATCTTTTTTATGAATTATTTTTCTTGTCTATGTGTCGCTTAAGTAATTTTTTAATTATAAATAATAAAATGACTATTATACCAGACACTATGACAAATACTAGAGACATAATTTAAAATATTTTACATAACTAAAATTAAATTTCATCCCCTTCTTCTTTAACACACCCCGCCGCTTACCCCTAAACTTGCAATACCATACCTCCCTTACCCCGTAACCCCCCCCCCCCCCTCCAAAAAGCATGTCTTGCTCAAAATCAAATACCTGTGTGCAATCTCTAGGTTCAGTCAGAACTCACATGGATGGATCTCTTCTTCTTAGATGCCTTAATGAACTGTGAAAGGGAATTAAAAAGGCTAAGCATACTTTTAAGGTTGCTCAAGCTATTTGTTAGATTTGATGGCCACCAAACGGAGGTGAATTAGGATATATGGCGGAATTATATCTAATTTTCGGATTAATAAAATTATTAATATCGAAAACTCTAAATTAACCTCTTTTACAAACTATGTGAACAATCTATCGATATAAAGAGTAACTAATTTAATCAACACGAAACGATTCCAATCAACACTTATAATCAAATAATATTTAATTAAACTAGTTAATCAACTAATGCAACTCTCAAGATTATTATATAAGAATGACAAATAACACAATCAAAACATATGAATATAATACATCAAAGTAAACAGAGAGTTAGAAGGATGTAAACACAATACCAAATTTAACAAGCTTCGGTTATCCTACTGCTCGACTCTTGGCTTTCCAACCTCGAAATTTGGAACCTCGTATATATTTTTTGGAGTCTGAACTCTTGGCATACAACCAAACAACTCAATAACTACCTGTTCTAGCTAAACCACTAGAACCGCCTAGCTGCGCCTCTCGCCAACCACTTGATAACACCTCAAGTTTCCTTGGGAAATCAACTCAAACATTCTTGGTCAATCCAACCTTGAACTCCTTCGAGCTATACTGCTAGAAGTTACTGGCAATCTCGCTAGGGAAACCAACTGTCTAAAGATAGACAAATTCTTGAACACTTTACGCCTCAATGGATGTCTAAAGAGTGTTACAATGTTTGCTCTATGAAAATCTCTCACAAATCATTTGCTATGTATATATAATAGAGATTTATCTTTTGGTTTTGACAAATGAAGATCAAATATTATGTTTTGATGCAAAACAGTTGGTTAGGTTAAACATGTGATGATCTAGATTTACATTAACTAGCACAAAAAACAAGAGAAAATGCCACGATCGGACCTTGGATCGGGTGTACCATCCCCGACGAAAGTCTCGATCTAAGCTCAACGATAAGAAAAATGCTACCATGGGGTGCAACAAGTCCCAATACGAATCCTAGACTTCAAAAACATCAGCCATCAGAAACTTCACTTGAAGTTCACTGGTCCAGAATCGGGGTTCCATCGTGGCAAGAAGTCCCTATGAAAGCCCTATCATCAGATAATAAAAGAGCCATTTATATCACTTCTTCTAGTTTAATCCCCTAACTCAATAATATTCAAAATTACTATAGCAAATGATACAAAGTTCATACAAAAAGATTCATAAGCTAAATCATTTTGGAATTTTTTGAAGATTAAACATTTTAACAACATCGGTCAAATACAAACCAACAATTTAATAAGAACATATTTCCTTACTAACGTCTATGAACACATATGATCATAAACTAAGCTAGATGTTCGACTTAACTTGATCACTTGTTAACATGCCAACTAGTGGCTCTCAACTAGTGGCTCCCTATAAAAGTCACTTAAAACAAATATTAGTGAAAAAGTAACTTACTCACTAATGACTTATATTGATACCCACAGTCAATGACACCGTATGTAAAAGCAGTAAGTAACCAGACACGCAAGATGGTAACCTAATCTAGTGTTCAAGAACACCTAAATCTGGGGGGCAGCCTACCCAAAGCGAAATCTACTATAAGAAAACATAATTACAAGTAGGGACTTATTCTTATGCCTATATATTCAATGCCTTATGTCTACTTCTTTATAGCCTACCTACGTCAATAGTCTAAGTCATCACCGTTCCGGCGATCAACTAATACAGTATGGTTCAAGAAAATATAAAACCTCATTGTTGATGTGTAACGACCCGTCCCAAGTGGGCCCACACTGAGGTTAACCTCGATAACAAATCCGAAACCAGAGTCACCACTCGATGGATGACTCGATAAGTAAAACAGTTTTATGTAATTAAAGTGGTATAAAAAAAGAGTATGAAAATGTGTAAACATCCATGCTGAGTAAAATGAGAGTAATGAAAAGAGTTCCATCGGGGTGTAAGCTAAAACTCCACATAATATAAGAAGTAAAGAAAAGCACAACATCTGATAACCCACGCAGAGGTAAAATAGTCAATAAACATACGTAAAAAGACTCGACTCCAAATATGATGACTGAAGAAACTCCTAATGTCGTCCGTCTCTCAATGATGCAGATATTAACTCTGCCGATCTAGCCTGAAAAGATAGGTCCCCGAAGGGGTCAGCTCGACAGCTGGTGAATCCTTCTCACGCGTGGTTACCACCCCACATACGTGATGCGAAAGCAATGAAGTAACCGAACAACAATAATAGAACTCAACATCAACAATAAATAGTCTCAACAACAATAACCAACAATAATCACATAACTGCAATCACTATATGCTCTGGATCCGGACTTTCGCACTGTACAACACTCTACCTGACCTCGCCTGCAGGGAGCCCTTTACACCATCACAACCATCTCATACTCAACATAACATCATACATCTCTTCTCGTACCAACACACATACCAACATCTCATAACCATCGTACACATACGGACCCACAACACACATGGCGACCGTTCAGAACCTAGGCTGCCGGATCAGGACAACACACATAACACATACATGACCCGTAGGTCCACCATAACCATCTCTACTCATGCTCAATACTCAACAATACTCATCACAATGTATCCAGGTATACAATCAATACCACACAACACAGACATGAGTCAATAACAACACGTGAGTAAGAACTCACCTCAAGCACAACACGCAAATAGAATCCCCGAGTCTCGAGCTGCAATCGCTCACACAGTATGACCTATATAATATAAATATTCTAGATCAAATATTACTCCAAATACACCCCGTCCCACTCGTAATAGTTACATCACTAATTATTATACATATGCAAGGCCTTTTAAATAAATATTGGGAAAATGACTATTTTACCCTTGGGTGGAAAATGACCATTTTGCCCCTGGCCCTACATGGTCAACCCCGATATATTATGATTCATTTAGTAGTTTACATTAGTTGTACATCTCATTCACATTATTATATTATTATCTTAACGGTCCAGTTATCAACACTTAAAGCACTAACGAATTGGTCAACGGTCAAATCCTAGTCAAAGTCAACTATGGTCAAGGTCAAACTTAAGTCAACTCTCGAAAATTTCCCAATTCAACTCTTATGTCAAGTCCAAGTCACTTCTCATCTCATTGCAGGGCAACACCCTTAATTATAGAGAAATTACACTTTTACCCCTCAAATAAACTTAATTGCAATTCTGCCCCAATTCCAATACTTATTGTCCTCTGGCCCCAAAATGTCGTTTACTTCAACTTAGGCCCCAAACTTAACCACTATCCCCAAAGATTATTCTGAACTCAACCTAGGCCCTTATTTATCACTTATTTATCACATCTTTACATAAAACCACTTTTAATATCATCTTAACATCACATTTACTATCAACACAAAGTTACATTTACTATCGTCATAAAATCGCATTTACTATAATCATCAAATCACATTTACTATCATCTTAAAATTACCTTTTCATGTCATCATAAAGTCGCCTTAAATATATCTAGTTTCAACCCTCAACAATCCAACTTAGACCCTGCTCCTAAATGTCAAACACCCCTCTAATTTCTTATTCTTATATGTCTAGCTCCAAACCTTATTCAAATAACTTCCGAAGCCACCTAAGGGCTGCCCTCTACTCAAACCATGTCTAACTTCATCGATTGTCATCTGCTTAATCATTTACAACACTAATCGCATCACCAATTCAACCTAATGCAACATCATCATCACTAAAATTCATACCTTAAGCACTCTAAACCTCAAAGTCGCTGGTCCTAAGGCTACTACAAGGTTGTCCAAAAGTATATACGTCCTAAAGTCACCTAATTATCATCTTAATCTCACAATCTAACTCCAAACCATAAGTAATCAAATTATGAGAGTACACCTAACAATGATCGAACCAAAACACATTCAAAAGCCCCAAGTGAATATGTATAAACGTTTATTGTTGTTCTTAAGATGATCATCACATGTATAACAACATAAAATAATAATTAGCAACCTTTACATCAATATCACCAATTTCGGTCATCAACATAATTCAAGCTTAGATTTTTAATTCGATTCTTAGGCATGTACAACATCTTAATATGTTTACGATGTGTTTTATATTAGTAGTACATCATATATATGATCATGAATTTAAAGTAAATCATCCCCCGAAAACCTATAACCATACGGCCAACACCCAAGCTCACCATTTGGTTTTACAATTCGATTATTATGCATATTTGATTTAATACTTTATACATGTTTTATATAAGTCTTTGCATTATATGATGATCACACAATAATTAATTCATCCCCCTACCTCAATACAATTCTTGCATAAAGGTTACCTTTCACGTGATAGCTTGCTCGTAGTTGTCCAATTCGAATCACATTGTGAATTTAAGTGCTCAACCGTGGAAGAAATTGAAGAAATCAAGTGTTGTGAGGAGGGAGGGAGCCGTCGGTTGGAGTGGACGGAGAAGAAGAAGGAACAGAAAAGGGTTTTGTGTAAACCTTGGACTTATATAGTGTTCACACGGGCTTGGCTCGATAAGGGCTTGATTAAATCGGACGAACAAGCTAATAACGAGTTATGAACAAAACTCCACGAGCCATAAGTAAACATAGTAAATTATAAATTTTTTATTACTTATTATAATATTTTAAATTAATTAAATTAGGCCATAATATTACATGATGTATCGAAGTGATACACCAACTATACAATCAAACTAGAAGCAGAACCCCCTACTATACTCTCCTTTATTTTTCTCTTACTCATGGATCAGGAACTTATCAACTATATGCAATCATGCACTCTCACCGAGGAGGAGGCTCGGGCGGTCAGATTGGACGAGGAGGACATCCTCACAGGGATCAAAGGCTGTGAGGCTAGTGTTTTTGCCAAAATCCTCACCATCAAGGAAGGGGGCCCAAACCTACGCAACTTTTATCAGACAATGTCCAAATCCTGGGATTGTAAGGATATGCGCGTCTCCGTGGCGGACGGATCTGTCCTACACATCTTTTTCCCCTCCATCAAGGACAAAGAAAGGATCGTGAAAGGAGGCCCTTGGTGCTTGGACAATCTCCTCATCATGTTCCATGATTGGAGCGAAACCATAGACCCTGGCTGCCTAAGTTTTGAGAAATGCTCTTTCTGGGTTCAAGTTAGGAACCTGAAAGAACAGTACTACACGAGAGAGGTAGCATATCGTGTAGCAGCTGAGTTCGATGACTGCGAGAATGTTGAACTGCGGAGGAACACGGAGGGGAAACACTTCTTCCGCCTTCGCACCCCTGTTTCAGTGGCTAAGCCTCTTAGGAGACTTATTACTTTTGATATAGGGGAGAGGAAGATCTCCGGGTACTTGGCCTACGAGAGGCTCCCTAACTTATGTCTCAAATGTGGAATAATGGGACACTGGGTTCGACAGTGCCCCTTACTTCAAGATGGGGAGGATCCCACAAAAAACCATGCATATAGAATGATTATCAAAGCCCCAACTGAGAAGTCTTTTCTCGTTTTTTCTTTGGGCGAGGACGAGACTCATAAGATCCTTCCCAGTGCAGGACAGGAAAGGGCGAGAATTGGCTCTCCAGCCATATCATGCCCTCCGGGTTTTGAAGATACCCCAAGGGGAGCAGCCGGGTGGATGAAAGAGACAGCCAACCCCCGATCAACGGTCAACGGTCTTTCTCTACGGGCCACTGGGTCAAACAGTCAATCTGACAGAATGAATGAGGGGGTCAACGCCATAATTACGGAGGTTACAAGCAATAATGGAGGGACGACCCCTCATGGGAGTAACGTTTCTTTCCACAATAATGAGATCCTGACCTTGACTAATGGAGAAACGGTTCAAACCCCCATCACTGCCATTAAGTATAACACATTTATGGACACTAATGATTATTACTATGGTGATGTATTAAAAGAGATTAAGGGGACGGTTACTACTGTTAAGGAAACCCCAGACGCAATTTTTCTTAATGATGAGGAGAATGATAACGCCAAGGACATAAATTGCGCAATTAAATTCTTTAATGTCAAGAACCAGTATGAGGCTGATTTGGGTGCTAAACCCCCCATTCTCAATGGTAAAGACAAAGGCAAAGCCAAGGCGACTCACACTCAGTATCAGACTAAGAAACGTCATCACCCTTATGCTATGAACAGCATTGGTTCTCCCAACAAGAAATTTGCCTTTCCAGGAATTGGATTGGCCACTTCTCAGGAGGACCACTCCCAGGCTAAGGCTGCTGAGCAGCCTAGCCGTGAACCATGAGTCTCCTAGCATGGAACTGCCGGGGACTAGGCCACCCCCGGGCAGTTCGGGCACTAGCAAGCCTAGTGGATCTTAACAAACCTGAGTTGGTGTTCCTGATCGAGACCAAACTTAGGGGTACTGAGTGTGATTTTTTAAAGCAGCAAATAAAGAAACCACAAGCTCTGTTTGTGGATTCAGAAGAGAGAAAAGGAGGCCTAGCATTACTTTGGGGGCGTGAACAACAAGTGGAGATCCGATCCTATTCAACTCATCACATTGAAGCCTTCATCACAGAACCGAACAAGACTACTTGGCGATTAATAGGCTTTTATGGACACCATGTAGTTAGTAATAGGAAATTATCGTGGTCTTTACTTCGTTATTTAGCTTCCTATTGTAATGTCCCATCTATGTTTATTGGTGATTTCAATGAAGTGTGTTTTACTTATGAGCATGTCTCCCATAATCATCCTAGACCGCAATGGCAAATGAATAATTTCAACCAAGCGATCCAAGACAGTGGGATTTTTGATTTAGGATACGAAGGTTTTCCTTTCACATGGTGTAACAACTTCGTCTCCCCAAACTCTACCAGAGCTAGGCTGGATCGGAGTCTAGCTAGCAAAGAATGGATGACAATGTTTCCCCATGCAAAGCTTCAACATCTCTCCAGTAACCACTCTGACCATCTACCTCTCCTTCTAATTCGAGGGACACAGGAGGCTCCACAGGCCAGAATCAAACCACCTTTCAGGTTTGAACCAGGCTGGTGTGCCTATAAAGAGACTAGAGAGGTAGTCCACAATGCTTGGACTAAAAAGAAGCACTGGGACCCAGGCCAAAGATTGTTTACTTGTATCCAAAACAGTCGATTAGGACTGCTGCATTGGAAAAGGACGGAGTTGGGTAATGTACCGCTTAAACTGAGGCAGAAGCAGCTAGAGCTTGATCGACTAAATCAAGGAATTATCACAATCCAGACGAAGCATAGTGCAACTACGATTGGACGAGAGATCGATAAACTCAAGGAAACCAACGATAAGTACTGGAAACAGAGATCCAGAGTGGAATGGCGAGTGAAAGGAGATAGGAACACGGGTTATTTCCATGCCATTTCCAAGCAACGAGCAAAAAGGAACCATATAACAAGGCTTCAAGATGACCACAACAATAATGTCGAAGGCAAGGAGGAGTTACAGTTGCTAGCAGTAAACTTTTACAAGCAACTGTTCACATCACAACACAGTGTAACCTCTCTAGACTTACACCACCTAGACTTCCATGAGCTCACCCAAAATCAAAAAAACTATCTGGACCAAACCTTCACGGTTGAGGAAGTCAAGAGTAGCCTCTTTAGTATGAAGGGTAACAAAGCTCCGGGTCCAGATGGCATGTCAAGTAAGTTTTTTCAACACTACTGGGACATCGTAGGCAGGGATTTACAGGATATGGTCTTGAATTTTCTCAATAATGGTGTCCTCCTTAAAAAATTTAATTTCACATCTATTTGCCTCATCCCAAAAGTGCTGGAACCTACCCACATGTCCCAATTTCGACCCATTGCTCTATGTAATACAGTGGTCAAGGTGATTGCCAAAGTATTAGCCCACAGACTAAAGAGCTGTCTCCCTCACATTATCTCAGAAACTCAAAGTGCCTTTGTAGCAGATCGTTTCATCACGGACAATGTGCTAATGTCTTATGAAATACATCATTTCATAGGACAACAAAAGAAAGGGAAGGAAAACTATTTGTCTATCAAGCTAGACATGATGAAGGCCTACGACAGAATTGAGTGGTCATTTTTAAAGGCTATGTTACTAAGGTTGAATTTTAGCCATAAATGGGTCAATTTGATCATGGAATATGTACAAACAGTATCCTATACTGTCCAAGTTAATGGTGAACAAGCAGGGTACTTTCAACCTGGGAGAGGACTCCGGCAGGGAGACCCACTGTCTCCATATCTGTTTATTATTTGCACTGAAGGCTTAATCTCCCTTCTTAATGAAGCAGGTGTGAGAGGGGATCTACAAGGAGTCAAGATGGGACCATCCTCGGCAACTAATACTCATATGATGTTTGCCGACGATACACTACTATTGGGACAAGCCACACTACAAGAAGCTACGGGTTTCCAAACCATTCTCAAATCCTATGAGAAATGGTCTGGACAATTAATTAACCCTCAGAAGTCAGGCATCTATTTCAGCCCGAACACCCCGAGGACCTCCAGAGCAGCAATTACGGGCATCCTAGGGATGCCAGAGTATATATACGGCTAGGTTATGGACTGTCTCTTGATAGAATTGTATTGAAGAAAGAATTCCCTTGATAGCCTATAATCACGGTCCATATCATCTCTTAATAGTTTCCTTCTTAAAATGGGATTCTCCTTATAGAAATCCCTCGATCATAGGAAACCTTCAATCATACAACTATCTTTGACTCATCCTTGTCTTCGTGTATGATTCTTTTAGAAGCAAGAGTATTTATCCATAATAAATGGTTCAACACTTGCATAGCTCGTCTATCTTTGATTGTCTTCGCCGTTAGAGCACTTGGTTTAACTGGAAAACTTCATCCAATCTCACGCACAAACAATTAGTATAAATCATTAGTTTGTTATCATCAAAATAAAGAATAATGATTCTCTCTAGTCAACACTATTCGGTTTGATCCACACATTAGTGCCTTTGTATGTACATGCCAGCTAGAATAGAACAAAATCTTAATCAATACTTATGAAATAGAAGAGGAAATGTCATATGCAGCTTCACATAATTCAAAAGTAGTCTGTTAACTTTTTCACAATTTGAATTTTGTGTGAAGTATGAAGCATTAAGTTGATATTATACTACTATCACTACTAAACTAAATAATTTCATCTTTAACATTCATACCTCCTTGTTTATTATACATTTTTAAAATAATAAATTGATAATATTAGTGTTAAAATGCTTCATCCTCATACTTCCTCCTCAATAATAGGATTTTACCCGGAAGTAAGCCTATAAGGATGATTGATAACATATGTCAAAATTGAGTAAAATTTTTTTGGCATCAATGATCTGATGTAACAAAAGGTAGTAAAGACTCAATGTTTGATGATGTTAAAGTTAAGACATATTCCACCCAATCTAAAAAGAATGTCTTTCTAGAGATTTCACATAGATTAAGAAAACATTTAATGCATTCAAAATTTCCATTTATACCCTTGTAAAGGTAATCATTAATATTCAACTTATCTACTTAAGTATGAGGCAATCATTACTTGCTTTGAGTCTTGTTATGCAAGTGCTCCTCTCCTGCCCGTATCTCTTGCCTCTCTTCTCAGTTCACAAACAAGTTCGAAAAGAATAATGTTCCTCACATATATTAATTGGCGAATTACGTATTGTCTGCGAGTCCGATACGCATTGTCTGGTGAATCTTATACGCACCGACTGAGGGGATATTATGGTGGTTGTAGCGATTTATACAACCAATTGAAGATTTGCAGATTTTCGCATTTAAGAGTGAAATTTTATTTACGTTGTTACCTAGTATTGTTATTGTAATGTTTATTGCAAACTCATGGAATTCTATAAAATTACCATGAGTTGGAGGGAGAGTGTTAAGATTAATGGATGACTAGATACCTATAAATATATCTATATTGTATTATGGACAATGATCAATATAATAAAATATCCCTTTTATATATTAGTCATTTATCAATTAATTTCAATTAATTCAATTTTTCCCAAGAAAATTGAAAACTCCGTAACAAAAAACTCGCTTTTTGAGGGCACAATTGAATTTTTAATCGTTTAATTTAATTATAGTTAAATTGTGATCCTACGTAGTGTTTCTATGTTATTGTTTACTTACTGTTTTAAAAACTGATATTATGATACTAGTATAGATTAAATTAAACTCTGGCTCTAACTATAACCGAGTTATATTGTTAAATGTTACTATAATTTTTACAGTAATCTCCACAGGCTATTTGTGGAGGTCATTGTAAAGGTGTGCTTTGTTTTGTTTTTCCATTGAATAAATGATAACATTGTCGATAAGATATCTAATACTCCCTCCGTCCGTAAATGATTGATACATTTTGACTTTACCTGGTCAAACTTTAATAACTTTGATGAATAATTTTCATTAACCAATAAGAAATAATATAGTCATATGATATCTTGTTAGATTCGTCTCAATATATATTTTTGAACTATCAACTTTTTATAATTTTTTTATATGTAAAATAGAAGATATTTATGTTTGAAATCGTATTTTGTTGATCATGAAAAGTTAAAATGTATCAATCATTTAGGGACGGAGGGAGTATTAATGAGTAAATGTTTTGCTCAAGGGTTGGTTGCTTTTGTAGGGGTTGAAATATGACTAGAGATTGTATCTATCAATTTAGTGGTAGATATATTTTACTTTCTATACCATATTTAATAACAATGATAAGTTGGATATTTAAGTCGGTATGAATTCAATATAATTTAGTTTCAATACTTGTTGTATGTTGATGTACTGTGCTTTTCAGTTTTCACCCGTAATTTTGTGCCATCTCGTTTATGTTCGTCTCAGTTAGTTGCTTCGTCTTTGTATTTTAATTTTATGTTATGTTGAATTTTTTTTATTGTGTTTGATTTACGTTATTGGTCTTAGTTGTTGATTCTATTTTAAAAATAATACTACCTCCATCCGTTTTTATAAGACCCATTTACTTTTTTACGGTCTCCGAGACACGATTTAAAACGTAAATATTTTTAATTTTATATGTATAAAAATTATAATAAATTGATATTTCAAAAATATATATTGAGAGGAATCTAACAAGATCCAATATGACTATATTATTTTTTATCGGTTGATAAAAATTTACGGTCAAAACTTTCGAAGTTTGACCCAAAAAGTCAAAACGGTTCTATTAAAAAGGGATGGAAGGAGTAGATATTTGTGAATCAATAATGTCTTTATGAAATGGATAATAGAATGAAGGAGAGGTGGATATGCTTACAGATGCATTGATGAATATGAACAAGAGATAGATCTATATATTAAAAAATCTTTTACTATCACTTCTCAAGGAACCAAATGTATTGTCCTTCTACAAATGTTATTATTGTTATTGGCATTATGAGAGTATTATGAAAGATCATCTAGTTTGTAATGGATTTATGTCAAGGATGGACAAGTTATCAGATTTAGGAATCAACATCAGAAAGGAAAAAACGACAATTGTTCATTATAATCAAACAAAATCAGTGATTTGGATGACGATGTAGCAAGCTTACATGATGCACAAGATGTTTTTCGAGAAGGGCCGAATGATGAGGCCAAACCCAGTTTTAAGTTCGCAAAAGAAAGCCAAGATGATTTGGCACTTGAGGAAAATGATAATAATAATAATATATATGTATTTGAGCGGACTTTGTGATGAAAACGGAAGAATCGATTGAATACGGAAGTGAAGGTATAACTACATTTCAATGTAAGAAAGTGAATATTACACAGTATTTGTTGACAAAGTAATTTCATTCTATTACATTGAAATTGTATTTATACATTCACTTCCGTATTCAGCCAGTGCTTCTGTTCCTATTGCAAAGTCACGCTCAAATACACATCCATTATTATTGTCATTTTCCTCCAGTGCCAAGTCGTCTTGGCTTTCTTTTGCCAACTTAAAAGAAGCTTTGGTCTCATCATTCGACCCCTTCAAAAAAACATCTTGAGCATCATGCAATAATCTTGTTACATCATTATTCAAATTATTTACGTTTGTTTGACTATGATGAACAAATGTCGTTTTTCCTTTTCCAATGTTGATCTTTAAATCTTATAACTTGTCCATCCTTGGCACAAACGCATTACAAACTAGGTGATCACTCACAACATTCTCATAATGTCAACAATATTAATAACATTTTTCAGAAGGACGACAAATTTGATTCCATTCAAGACTTGATAGCAAAAGCCTTTTCAATATACAGATCTACCTCTTGTTCATATTCGTCACTCCATCTACGACATATCCACCACTCCATCATTCTATTCTCCATTACCTAAACGCAACATTGATTCACAAATATCTATTATTTTTATAACAGAATAACAAACTTAAGACCAATAACGCAAGTCAAACACAATAAATTATATTGGACTTATAATAAGCCAAAATGATAAGGGCCTCGAACCGGGCAATGCTGAATAACAAAGGCTTCCTTATGGGCTCGAACCGGGCTGGGGCAGAGTAGGATGCTCAAGGGGGCCCGGGTCGAACTATCAAGTCTGGCCCACGATCTGTCCACCAGGCCCGGTTCGTTTGACATGCCTACCTATATTACTTGTAGGAAGTCCATTCCAGATAGTACGGAGTATGGACCCTACACACTTTAATGTCCAAAAGGCGAAGGTGTCTTAACTCTTAAGAGCCTGGCTCAAACCGTGCATCAATGAATATGAAGCCCATTACAAATTACTATAGTTGTTAAAGAACCGAATCATGTAATTGCCCCATTTGCATTGATTGAGTAACAAAATCGCACAGATCGAATGCTAGTCGAATCTCAAAACATTGTACAAGTATTCTCATAAATAATACATTGTATTAAATCACTCATAATTCAATTCGTCCACAAAACATGATTGTTAATCTAATGCACTTAAAATTGGATAGTGGTTGGTGGTGGTTGATAAAAAAGAAGAGCGTTCGATGGTGGAGGTTTAAGAGGGGACAAAAATCTAGAAAATTTAAATAGGGAACGCAATGTAAAAACCGAAACCTAAAAATGAGTAGAAACAAAAATATTAAACCCATGAGATTTGAACTTTGATATGTTAAATGAATCTATTAGATGTGACATGCATGTGACATATCCTAATCGATTACCTCTACTGATTTCGTCCCTGCTCACATCGTGCATATATAGTTTCACACATTATTACTAGTAAATCTATTAGATGTCCTCTGATAGGGCAGTATTACCTGAAGTGATGAATTCTCGATTGGTATTTGGAACATAAAACTTTAACTCTAAAATTTCAAATAACTTCATTTCGTAAGTTGTGTTTGCGCAAATGAGTTCATAAATACAATCATTTTTATTATTCTCACAAATTTTTATTGTCAACACTATAATCTGTACTATATGTTATATAATCTACGTATGGTCTTCGCGACAATTGTCGATTTGGTCCCAGATAATGGGACGAAGTTGCACTTTGGTCCCAGATAATTACACTGTTACAGATTAGTCCCCGAAAGTGGTTCAAGTGTCGTGATATAGTCCTCAATAGTGTCAATCGTCGCACATTAGTACCTATTTTTTCGGGGACGATACTGCAACATTTGTTATTTTCGAGGACTATATTGTAACACTTGTGTCATTTACAGGGACTAATCTGTAAAAATGTAACTATCTAGAACTAAATTGAAATTGCACTTCCTATCTGGGACCAAATTTACAATTACTTCTATGGTCTTCTTATTGTATGTCATATTGTAAGTTGTTACTTGTTTGCATTATATGGTTGCAAATAATAATGTAGTTGCCAATCACGATTCACGAGTGGTGTTTTTTATGAAAAAAATGTAGAATATGATGATGAAACAAAATCATCTTATGCATCTTAGCTACTTCATACAATATTAATGAGGATATGCCGTCTCATGTGAAAGAAGTTTAGAATAATATGGAAATAATATCATCCTTAATTCATTATATTTTGCTAGTTGACAATATTAAATTAACATACTGTTGTTGTCAATTAATTATTCAGGTAGTTTACACAATTATATATTAAATCATTCCACTTGCTAACCTCTCTCGGTTGTTTTTTGTCAAGTCAAAATACTTCATATATATACTACTAGCTAGTAAATAACTGGAACGATCATCTATATTTATGAGATATTTTCAGTCACTTACATGTGTTTTAAATGATTTTAGTCAATAAATTATGTTTTAAAATATATCCTAGCTAGTATCAGCGTTAAAGTTACAGTTAAGTAGGTGTTAAATTAGGCATTTGTTTAGCACGTGATTAGCGGAGAAGGTTTTTCGAATTTCAGCTTAATCTCCCGAGTCTATGTCGATGATGGTGATTTTTGGGCGATTTCGGGAGCTCGGATAATTTCGAAAGTGTTTTTGGATGATTGTGTATTTATTAGTTCAAGACATATATAAGTCAAGATTAATGGACATTAAATGATTATATTACCCTTCTCCCTAATCCCGAGCTAAGCACATGCTTAATTTAACACCTACTTAACGGTAATTTGAACTGTGAAATCAACTAGGACACAATTTAATGAGTGATTGACTGGAACCATTATTTAAAATACAAGTGATTGATTGAAAATATCCTATAAACATCGATAATAGTTCAAGCCATTTGCACTATATATATCATTCCCTATCTATCTCCGGTACGATCACAAAATTAAGAACATTGTTTACCCTTAAATTTGTGTGTTTACCACTCGTATCAATCCTAAATTCGATCAAAATTTGGCTTTATGTTTCACTTAATCACTTTATATAATTTATGTCAACTAATAATGCATGAGTATTATTATTTTCTTTATTATAAAGAGCACTATTTTAGTTCTAACGTTAAATGCATGAGAATTCTCATTGTATGATATGGAACAATTAGCATTGACTTTAAATAACATATATACACTAAGGCTCGATCTATCTAAGAAGTTAATCATATTTTTATGATAGCTGGATTATCAAAATAATTAATTATATATAGTATTCCTCACATGGAACATGAGAACAAAATTAATTTCTTTAAATACAATTCTCAACTATCACCCAAAGTCTCTCGTCAAGTAGATTCTGGCCGGTAAGAGCCAATAACGAAGTAAAGGTATCTTGCTCGAACTTTTATTATGTCTCGCTTATTTTGATATCTCTTAACATTACTATCGAAATGTGCTAAGATAATGATCAATTTTGTTTTAGATAGCGCCTTTTGAGCTATCATGCATCTTTATTAGAACCAAAATTTGTGGATTCGTGGAGCAACTTGTTCAGAAAACGCTCTTTTTCGTTCTCCACAACATACTTGTATGTTTCATTTAAAGCGCTATATATAATTTTCAATGTTAACACATACACTTTAAGAAATATACAAACTTTAACTTGTAGCATTCGGTATTAAAATGTCATTTTCTAAAATTTCGAGGAAAAGAAAGCCAAAACTATATATAATTTTCATGTATGTGATCGTGGAGTATAATAGAGTGGAAATTAAAGATGTTTGTTACAAAATATTGTTCTTATCTTCAAAGAGCTCTACTAACATTAACATACAGCTATATATTACAATTATTAAAGCAAAATGTTGTAATAGATGGTGATCTTAGGGAATCCAAAAAAATCCAATATATGTAAAGTTCCAAAACCATAGATTTTGATAAGAAAGCATTATTTCTAAAGATCTTTACACTATTGTTTTTTCCTATTTGGCATATATTAACGTTTATACCAAATCTAAACAATAAATCGTCCATAATGGTAGGGATATATATAGAATTATAATTGAGAGGACGAATAAAAAGCCAGTTATATATAATAATTATATAGAAATATATTAAAGCTTCATGCATGAGAAAACGGACCATATTATCATTATATCGAAAATATTAACTTCGCCATTGGAGTCTTTGTAGAGTAAGCTATGCCGGCATCCTTTCAAATCAATTTCTCGGTTTATTTCGGTATTCTTTCTAGATTCAAGACTAACAAAAAGTATCGAAAAATGGATTAATACGTTCGACCCTTTGTATAGAGTTCATGCGTGAAAGAATTTATTAAATTGCGATGGGTTAATTAATAATTCGGAGACAGATTAAAAGTACGTGATAAAAAAAAGCATTCACTACTCCTCTTGATTTACTCATTGGTGAAATCTCGAGAAAAATAATTATAGATAATGATACATATATAAATTTCTAATTAATATAAAATTAGAGTATGTACTTCAAAAAAAAGTATGAAATGTTATGCTTTCAAAAACATTCTAAATTAAACCTCTTAATAAAAATTCATGTCACATGTCATTAGCCTATTTCATTGATTAAACTCATTAACGTACTATTGTGATAATAATTATTTACGCACCCACATCAATTTTTCTAATAAAGTTATCAATTTTTATGATAGCTGAATTATTATGAAAATAAGTATATTCCTCACGGCGAGTCACATGCAAGGAACAACATGAATTTTTCTAATACAATTCTCGATTATCATCAAAGCCTTATCAATTCGGTCTCAACTATATATCACAAAATCTAAATTATTTGACTCGAGCTTTCACGATTTCTCGAATGTTATATCCCTCATCCCGTGAAGATAGTTTGGTTTCACCAATATGATCGATTATTGTTCATTCTTCATAACTTGTCTTATTTAATCAATATTTAGTTGTGTTTCATTAAGAAATATCGCAATAATAATAACTTTAACTATACAATACGTGAGTATTAAAATGTTTTTTTGTAGAATTATAATAAGAAAGAATTATAACTAAAAAATATCTTCATGAAAGTGAGGAATATAAAAGAATGGGAATAAGATTTTTGTCACAAAAGATTGTTCTGATCTTCGTATAGCTCTTCTAACATCTAACATAGATCCAATATATGTGGGAAAGTACCAACACCATACACTTTGGATGATAAATCATTTTAAAATAAAAATCCTTATTTATACTATAATGTTATATACTACTATAGTTGGCATATATAATGTTTATGCCAAATCGACATGCATATATTATATATATATATATATATATATATATATATATATATATATTATATAGAGAAAATTGTTGAAATGGTCCCCGATAGTATGACCGAGTTACAGTTTGGTCCTCAATAGTTACACAGTTGCACATTAGTCCCCGAAAGTGGCCAAAACGTTGCACTTTAGTCCCTACGTCAAGTTTTCTGCTAATATTTCAGGTTTAGGCGTTAAAACTGTGGTAAAAGTATAATTTTTAAGACGTAAAATGTTAACGTTAAAACTTGACGTGGGAACTCAAGTGCAATTTTTGGCCACTTTCGGGGACTAACGTGCAACCGTGTAATTATTGGGGACCAAAGTGCAACTCAGTCATATTATCAGGGACCATTTCAACAACTCAGGCATATATATTATATATAATAGATCATTAATAATGATAGTGATGCATGTCATGATAATTGAGCTTTGAGAGGATGAACAAAAAGTCAGATATATGCAGAGCTTCCATGAGAAAGCGGACATTGTTAAAATCATGGAGTATAAATTAGCAATAAATTAAATTTCGAAATTCACTTCGCCAATATAGTAGTCTTCAATATGAAGTACCCTGCCGGCAGCCTTATATATGTTGTGGTGTCAAAGCAGTTATAAAAAATGGAAGAGTACGATAATTATATGATCAGTTTCACAAGTTTTAATATTAAAAAATAGGGTTAATCATACCAAAGTTAACTGGAAGTATCTAATATATTCAGTTCGATCACCTTCATTTTAAACGGATCATGTTGGATCATTCAATTGTACTTTTTTTTGGAAAAACTTGGTCACTGAGCTGTTTTTAAAGATTTTGGGTGTATTTCGTAAATTTTCAACGAGGACAATTTTGTCCGTTTTGTGTAAATATTATTAAGCGTTTTCTCTCTCGAAATTTATTGAGAAAAACTCTCTAGAAAAATTCATCTGGATCTTTTAATCTTTATTTGGATTTTACTCTAGTTTACACTAAATCTGTTTCGATTACTGTATTCCTGTACTCTGATTTCTATAATTTCTCTATTCATTATAGAATTAGACATTATCCGTGAATCATTAAATTGTTCAATTACTGAAGCAGAGGCGCAACCCATTGAACTTTCTGACACGGATTTACAGGATGATTTGGCAGATTATGAAATCAGTGCTTATGTAAAATGTCTACTCTTCAAAAAAGGGAATGGTTAATTTACAAAGATTTTATAAAACAGTGTCCAAAGCATGAAATTGTCAAGGTATACGGTTATCTCTTATCTCTGACACTATTCTTCAAGTGTTCTTTCCTAATGCCAAGGACAAACAACGCATATCAAATCAAGGCCCTTGGTGTTTTCAAAATAATTTACTCCTCATGGTTGAATGGAAGAGAGGTTTGGATCCATTATCCATTCGTTTGATTCATGCTTGTATTAGGTTCAAGTTGGGGATCTTCCTAAGGAATACTTCACTAAATACGTTAGGGGCGGTTCGAAAGTTCTTTTAATGAGTGTGATCGAATAGAATTGTGTACGGATAAGTCTTGTAAACGATACTTTCATATACGTTTTCGACTTCCACTTAATGTCCCTCTTCGGAGGCTTATCACACTCACAAACAAAAAGGATTTGGTTTCTGGGTATCTTGCATATATATGAACGGCTCCCACATTTGTGCTTTTATTGTGGTTTCATTGGCCATCTTATTGGACATTGACCCAAATTGGAAGGAGCTACTAATTTTAAGGAACATGTGGTTTATGGTATGTGGATTAAAGTGCAACCAAAAAAGTCCTAGGTTGAATTTGCTCTCCTTCATGAGCGTGGAAATCAGATTATTGTTGTTGGAGGGGGTGGATCGTATATAACTTCATCTCTTGGAAATTCAGATGAAGACACTATGGATGAATATCAAGATGATTCGGCTTTTCCAGAAACAGTTCAGGAAGATTCCAGTACTATCAGCGAGGATGATGTTATGGCAGGACAACAATCATCGTCTTTGGAATTGACACAGGTTCATCACAATGACGAAAGGGTAACAGTTTTACCAAAAATCGGATCAAATGATCTTCTTCTATTCCAGTTTCAACAGTTTACTCCTCTGTTTCATTGGACTCGGCCAATCCATCAGAACCTACTGAATCTCCTAATGCAAATGCTCTTCAGTTTTTCAAATTTCATTCTGCAGATGGTTCCTATCCAAAGGAAACGGTTTCTGTCCTCAAGGCTTCAAAGAAAAAACGAAATTATTCATTTGACAAGGAATCGTCTTCTTCTCCTACTCATAAGAAGTTGTCTCTTTCTAATTCTAGATTGGACTATTCTCTCTTAACCAACGGTAGAGACTGCTCAGCAGTCCCGCCGATCACCTTGAATCTGTTAAGTTGGAATTGCCGGATTGTAGGTCATCCCCGAGCAGTTATATCTCTTGTACGTTTAGTTAATTTACATAAATCTTGTATTGTTTTTCTTTTAGAAACTAAATTATGGAGTAGTGAATGGCAACAGATTCAAAGAAAAACCAAACTATTTCATATGCTTGATGTTCAATCTAATTGAAGAAATGGTGGTATTGCTTTTTCATGGTCTAAACAACTTGATGTGAGTATTAATTCTTATTCTACTCATCATATTGAAGCAGTGATTGCCGAGGGTTCTAGTCATGCATGGAGGTTGATTGGATTCTATGGTCATCATGAAATTGCGAAATGAAAATTGTTCTGGAAACTACTTCATCATATTGACAGTTTATCTTAGTTTCCTATGGTATTCATTGGAGATTTTAATTAAGTAATGGTTAGTCATGAACATGCTTCCCATAGGAGAGCTCGACCGCTATGGCAAATTCGGAATTTTAACCAAATTGTACAAGCCTGTGCGTTATTTGATCCTAGATTCAAGGGTTATACGTTTACGTGGTGCAACAACTTCATTGCTGCTTATTCAACTCGTGCTAGACTTGATAGAGCTTTGGCTAATAATGATTAGATATATCTTTTTCCAGAAGCAGAACTTGTCCATGGTACTTGTAATCACTCGGATCATGTACCCTTATTACTACATCTGGGTACTCGACGCCATGATTTCCGTAAACCCAAAGCAAGATTCTGGTTTGAAGAGAGTTGGAAACTCTACGAAGGGAGTCGAAGAACAGTCCAAGAATCATGGTCTCAAACTAGTTTTGCTTATCTAGGAGAGAGAGTCTTCAACAACATTCTTAAATGTCGTATGGGAGTCCAAGAATCATGGTCTCAAACTAGTTTTGCTTATCTGAAGACTCGGACGAGGGCTACAATGACGTAGAAGAAGGTGATGATAGCAGCGAAGATTTTGAGGAGGACCCTTCTAGCAGTCCTGGTATGAGTTCTAAACCCAATCTGTCTTCCTTTTTTAACGAATTGCACTTTAATGTTATGCAAGATTGGTCCTCTAAATTTAATTTTCTAAGGTCTTTGGTGGTTGTACCTCAATAATCCCAAATAACATTATGAAAATCTTTGTTTGGAATTGTAAAGGACTTGGTCAGTCCTTTACAATTCAACTACTTACTTCTCTCTTGAAGTGTCATAAGCCTGTCATTTGTTTCCTTTCTAAGACTCTCCCCTGTTAATACTGCCAACTCTAGACTTTCCAAATTACTTTTTCATTCCACTTACGGTTTTGATGCCGCGAGTCATAGTGGGTGCCTTTGGGTGGACTTCTCCTCTAACATTAAACACACTCCGATCCTTCTTAACAAAAACCTTCAGCTTTTCGAAATTTCCACTAAAATTACCTCCCCTGATACTTGGCTTGTATTTATGGATCCCCTCAATTGGCCTCTAGCTAGGACACTTGGTCCTTCCTTCAAACCTTTCATCAATCTCACCATCCTGATATGCGGAGACTTCAATCAAATCATTTTCAACTTTAACAAATCTCCCCAGCCCAAAGCCTCAATCCCTAGCTCTCTACACCTTCTCAATTTTCTCTCTACTTTTGGTTTTGAGGATCTCCCGAACATTGGATGTTCTTTTACCTGGTCTGGTATCCGGAAAGGTATCAAAATCTATGAAAAAATTGACACGGCTATGTACAATCTTAAATCTTCTAGCTCCTTTCCATCGGCCACCTGTAAATCTCTCCCCATTCAAAGATTTGGCCATGGTCCTTTGGTTATTACAACCAAGGTCTCTTCACCTTCAATACCCGTGCCTTCAAACTGGAGTCTTTCCTTACCCTCCTTCCTAATTTCCCCCTCTTGGTTAAGTCCTCTGCCCTCTAATGCTACTGCAGGACACTCTTCCTCTTCCTCCCATCCCTTCTCTCACTCCTTCACTCTTGTTAGTGACATTAAAACACTAAAAAGATCCATCAAGCACTGAAACTCTTGTCGCGTTAGTAATATTTTCAATCAAATCAAACAACTCCAGTCACAACTGATCATCGCTCAATCTAAGCCTGACTCTCCAGCTAATCAACGGAATGATGAGCACATAAGAGCTCAACTTGATCTCCTCCTCACCTCCAAGGAAGAATATTGGAAACAAAGAGTTAAAATCACGACAATCTCCGAGGGAGACCAAAATACTAAATCATTTCATGCTCATGTCAAATACAAATCCAAAATTAGCAACATCCTTGAAATTAAAGATAACCATGGAAACCTCATTTCAAATGATGAGCTTATCAAGTAACACTGTAAATAATAGTTTGAGCAACGCTTCCAAACCAAAACTTGTCGCACCTCAAACCCTCACACCTCATCCTACCCCTCCCTCCATACATTTACTAAAACCCTCTCTTCCTCCCAAATTGATGACCTCAACATTCCATTTTCTCCTGAGAAGGTTTAGACCGCTCTTTTTTAAATGAACCACTATAAATCTCCGGGCCCGGATGGCTTTCCGGTGGAGTTCTATCAATAGAATTGGGATATTGTTGGCAACGACCTCACTCTGGCAACCTTAGAATTCCTAAACAACGGATTCATTCTTAAGGAAATTAACAATACCTTTATCACCCTCATTCCTAAAAGTTGACTGCCCGGAATTCATTGGGGACTTTAGGCATATTAGTCTTTGCAATGTTATCTATAAGATTGCTGCGAAAACCCTTGTCAACATACTCAAGCCTCACCTCAATGATATCATCTCCCCTTTTCAAAATGGGTTTATACATGGTAGGAATTCCAAGACAGCATCATCATGACTCAGGAACTTAACCACTACATCAGAACCACTCAAATGAAAATACGTGGTCGCTTCTATCAAAATTGATATGAGGAAAGCCTTCGATAAGGTCAATTGAGACTTTCTTCTTTCCCTCTGCCAGAAGCTTAACTTCCCCTAGCACTGGATCCAACTTATCAAGCAGTGTATATCAACCATTAAATATTCTCTCATCATCAATGGTCAACCCTCTAACCTCTTCTCCCCTAATTGTGGGCTACGTCATGGTGACCCTTTCTCACCAATTCTATTTGCCATATGCACCGAAGCCCTCTCTTCCTCCCTCTCCTAGCTTCAAACAGCAAATGCACTCAAAAGAGTTTCCATTGCAAAAGACGAGCCTAGCATCTCTCATCTCCTCTTTGCTGATGACTGCTACTTCTTTCTTCACCTCTCTCCCAAGTTTATCACAGAGTTCTCCAAAGCCCTCAATCAATTTTGCTTTGGTTCGGGCCAAATCATTAACCTTAATAAATCCATCATTACTTTTAGTCCTAAAAATCCTCTGTCAGTTCAAAATTCAACCCTTAACCTCCTCGGAATCAAAGCTTCCTCATCCTTTGGAAGCTAACTTGGTATCCCTTTGGATATTTCCACTAACATGAAGCAGATCTTCACCGACATCATTGACAAAATCACACGTAATATCTCCTTCTGGAACTGTAAATTCCTCAACTTCTCTGGTAGAGCAACTATAAAATCCATCCTTAGTGCAACCTTGGTCTATCCTATCTAAATCTACAAATTCCCACTCCACGTCCTTCATGAAATCGATAATATTATGGCCAACTTCCTTTGGAGTGGAACTCAGGGGCATAAGATCCATTGGGTCAACTGGGAATTCCTCCACTTAAAAAATTTAAAAGGGTATTTGGGTTCAAGCATCTTCACTATTTTAATATTTCCCTCCATGCTAGAAACAGCTGGAGGATCATCAATAACCCCAACCTCCAGGTCACCAAATTACTAAAATCCACCCTCTTCTATTCCTAAACACAATTCATCCTAGACTTCGAAGGGTTTAGCTTTAGGCATTTCCTACATTGATAAATACTCCTCTTGGAATGTAAGAAAACTTTGGGATGATTCCTGGATCACTATACGGAATTCCAAGAATAAATTTCATCCGTCCCTTTCCTCCCTCAATATTTTTCCCCCTAGCAACTGCCACTTCTCTACGTCTCTGACCTGATCTCCAATGACCACAATTGGCATCGGATTCTCATCTCCAATCTCCTTCCCCCACACCTTATCAAGGACATCCTCCATATCACTCCCACCCATGACCCTGACTCCAGGGGTTGAACGGAGGACCAATTTCTTGCCAAAGACCTCTACACCAAATTCAGACATGATCAGCTCGATGAGATCACATATCCATCCAACTATCATATAATTCCTTGCGGAACCTGGAAAAATCTCTATAAAATCCCTTTCCCAGAAAAGATCCATAATTTTTTTTGAAGGTTCTTACTCAACGGACTTCCCAAAGACCTAATCTCCACTAAAACAAAAAAGTTTTCATTTGCCTTATAACAGAGTTTTTGTGTTGTTGATTCCTAGGTGTAGTGCTTCTTTATATATGCTACCTATCGGTACTAGTGGAGTAGGATTAACCTGTAATACAGAACCTCTAGGTGTAACCTTGCGCTCAATACTAGAATCCACAATTGAAACATAGTATCTGAGGTTGCATTAATCGAGGATAGACGACAGAAGGAATTGTTCTATTTACATAAAAACTGCACCTTCAACAGCCTTCGATGGTTCTACGGGTATCCAAAGTACGAACGAGATGGATGTTCGCTGTCCCAATTCCACTTTGCAACTTGGCTCCTGAAAGCTCCCAACATCTTTTCTCCAAGTGCTCTTTCTTAAAATCCATCTTTTACTCTCAAAACATTTTCATTTCATCCTCTGACCTCATTAGCCTCACGATCTCTAGTTGGCTAATGAAAAATGGACTAAAGCTAATATTATAGTTATTCTTAAATTTGGAAGTTCCCTTTGGGCCATCTGGCTCTCTAGGAACGACTGCCTCTTTAATGGAGGCCCACCTGACTCTTCCAATGGGCTTGCCCATTCTCTGGTTAAAGAATGGCACAAAGGTGACTTGATCAATCAAAGTCGTAGACATTCTAACAATTTACAATTGTCGGATAATCTTGTGGCAAAAAGACCCCCCTGCATCTCACTCAAAGACTGCACCGCTATTCTCAACACCAACTGCAAGAGGACTTGTCAAAACAGGGACAACAAAATCCTTCTCGGAGTCACTTTTGATTCATCCTTAAAATGGTTCATCTCAATGACCATCTATGGAAAACATTCGAACATTGAAGGGTCTAGTCTTTACAAAGAAGACACCAATGGAGCCTTAAATTTGAAGAACATCAGTGCTGAAATTCTTACATCAATTCTCATTGCTAGAAACAACAACAACCATAACATTTTCACTGTCACTGATCGTTTTTTCACGCAGGTTTGGTTTAGGCACTTTCATATCTTCCGAAGGATAAAGAATTAAAATCTTTGCTCAATAATGACTCAAGGAATTGTTGTAATATTTTTTGGAAGCCCACTGAAGCTGGATGTCCCTAGTCGCTCAAGGAAATAGTTATAGATGACTTTAATTCAATGACTAATGTTTCTTCTCTGAATCGTGATTGTAATGGCTTCTTTGGCCTAAACTATCATTAAGTTATTGCAATGTTTCACTTATAAAAAAAAGTAAAAAGAAAAAAAGTTAAAAAGAAAGAAGAAAGAAACGCATTAGCTTCTTCTTTGCTTTTTAGTTATTTTTTCTTAATTGAATTTTGTGTCTTTTATTAGTTAATTAGTTTTTTATGTTTTATTTTAATTAGTTTTTCATGTTTTATTTTAATTTTTTAAATGATGATTAAATGCCAATAAATGTGAACCAAAAAATTGCCCTCGTTAAAAACTTACACAATGCACCCAAAATCTTTCACAACGGCCCAGTAACCATGTTTTCCAAAAAAATCCATTTAAAATGAGGGTGATCGAATTGAAAATATTAGATATTTTCAGTGATATTTGATGCCATTAACCCTACAGAATATACTACTGCTCATAGCATTTTTTGTTCTAATGTCATTGCTGTTGCATTTTTGAATTACGATTTGAACGATTTGCGAGTTCAAATCATTTACTTGTTTAGTTATTTTTTGGAATTTACGCGAATTGAAACGATTCGATTTTTTTCAAATTAATTTCGAACCGTTTACGAATCAAATATTCAAACCGATTTTATCAGCGGTTCAATTTACGAGTGAACCGATTTGTTTACCGATCCGGAGTGGTTTGGTCTCGGACCGGCCCGTATTAACAGCTCTAGTTCTGATTAAAGTAAAGATTTGAGCTCCTTTTCCTAGAGCTAATTGCATAATTGGTGGAATGTAGTTGTACTTTAGTCCCAGATAGTTATAAATGTTGCAGGTAGTACTAAAAGTGATACAAGTGTTGCAGTAATATAGTCCCCGAAATTGGGAAATGTGCAAGATTGTCAATTTTGGGACTACATTCGCAACACTTGGGCGACATCCGGGGACTAATTAACAACAATGTAACTATCTGGGAGCAAAGTGCAACTGAATCCCATTATAGGGATCAAATCGACAACTATCTCGCTTTTCTTAAGTACTACACTTAGGACATGTTTGTAAAATCCATTAACCACTTAAAATTAATTAATTAAATGTTTGTTTTATTAAATTTGGTTGTGATTGTGTATTAAGTGCTAAACAAATAACAAATTAAAATCGTATCAGAATCCTTAACAAAATTTTGAATCATACTTCTCAACTTATTTTGTCTTTTTACTGTATGGGAAGTGATGAATTTTCATTTTGGAGATTTCTCCTTCCATAATTTTTTCCACATATACATGCATGTTCTTCCAAATGCATACATTGTTACTGTAACTTTTTATTTTTGTTATTTTTAGTATAATTTTTATTATTAAAGTGATTGTTATCATTATTATAATGCGAATACTAATAATAATTATTATTCTTCTTAATCTTATTATTATGGTTGTTATTCTACAATATTCTTGTTATAAATATTCTTATTATTAATATTACTACTACTATTATTATTGTTATTATTGTGGTTATTATTCTTATTAAAATAATATTTATAATTTATATATCTCATTTAATATTATTTTATTATATATTATTTATATCTAAATGAACTAAACTATTATGTAACACCTAAATATTTTCAAGATTTAGTTCTATTTATATTTAGTTTCAAACATTCAATGTTCAATAATTTATAGTCAGGCGTTTGATATCAATTTAACAAACGTGTAGTTAGTGACATACAAATCATTCTATTCATGATAGAATATTATCACATTTTAAATTTTAATAAGTTTAATTAATTTCTAAATTTTAAACTTAGTTAAGATCATGAATTTGTATATCAAATTAAACAATCTCAGTACATTTTAATATTAAATTGATAGTTCTATTCAAAATGGAATTTTGAGTCTTAGTTAAGATCATGAATTTGTAAAGTTTTGATCATCAAAGAAAAATTAAACAATTTTTCAGAGTGGAAGCAACTAGCAAGGGACTATTAATAATACTCAGTAAAGCATCAACATAAAACTTGAATAGTCTTTAATTTGTAGACTAAAACATTGTTTAACTATTTCGAATGGCCATCCCCACCTTGCCACCTTCCGAAGTCTTTAATTTCGAGTAAAATTTTCATTATGTTATTAAAATTTTAAGAATTGATAGATAATATTTATTATATATTTGCTAGAGTACGTGCTGAAAAAAAAGTTAAATAATAAAATATTTGACATAAAAATTGAATACATAAATAAAATGAATATTTTTCGAGTAATTATAAATTTATATTCGAATAATTCTAAACATAATCTAATGCATTCATCGCTTATTATCTAAACAAAAGAATAAACATAATCTAGTGCATTATTTTTTTCTTAAACAATGGCGTGTTAGCGTTAAGAGTTGGGCTACTCCCTCTATTGCCAATTGGTTTTAGAGTGGAACTTCATAGACTCTTAACGGTTAGCCTTTACCAAAACATGGCCTTTTAATCTATTGTTTCCTTGGATTTATTAATAGATGATGTATGTGTAAGTGAATCACCTACTGAAATGAAGCTACTAAGTTGTCTCAATTATAAGATTAATAAGATAATCCTATTCTATTAATTGCTTTAGCAGCAGATTAAGTTGTTTATTATTAGTAAGTATAATTATGCTGTCAAACAATCAAGTTGTCGTAGCTACTATTGTCAAGTGATAAAAGGGTCGTTTTCTTACAAATGTGTAAACACATAATACATAAATAATAAACCTGATCTGTTATAAGCAACAAAATAGTAGAGTTTCGGGTGTATAATTACGGTTTTGCCCCCTATTTAAATGGGTGATGAAAGAGAAAAATTAGTTGGGGGCAAAATTATAATTTCACATAAATAAAATTAGTGTGTATAGTGTTGCCCTTAATAAATCCTTTGGTGACATTTGACGTGACTTATATATATGTGTGCCTAAACTGTCCCCTAACCGAGTACTGAAATTATTACCTTCTGGCATTTTAGCATTGTCATTTTTCATCGTTTTTTATTTAAAATTAATGCTCTTACCATTTAAAATTGACTTAATTAATTTACTACAAAAACTATTTGAAGTAATACTAAAACTAGTTTTTAATTAGTGTTTATTAGAGAATTTGGAAATGCCAAAACAATTGTTTTTTCAGTTGTGTAATACGACGAACACGATGAGAATTTGGAAATGCCAAAACAATTTTTTTTTAACCCTTAGATGCTTGTACCCCTCCCTCCCCACTCCCTTATAGCCCCTCCCCTCTTTCTATAGTTGTGCAGTAAAATGAATATCAAACCGTCTAAACCGACCAAACCAATTTACGCTGAGTCGATAATATAGTCACTTTTAATTTTTGGTTTTAGTTTTCGCTATAATAATAAGCCACAACCCGAACCGAACCACTAATGTAACTTAATAAGAAAAACTATGTTACAGTAGAACTTCTATTACCTAATAATCTTGGGACCAGTCGAATTTATTAATTTAGAGAATTATTAATTTATCTATAAATTAATAATTTAAAGAGTTATTACATGAGATGAAGAGTTTTTGCATAAGTATATATATAGAGTTTAATGACATTAATAGTTTAAATCATTAAAAATAGGGCCCGGGGCAATTTATAATAGGGCCCGGGGCAAAAAATAAAAAGGGGCCCTATTAGAAATTGCCCCATACACAAAAAAAAGCTTCTCCAACTATTACTAGTGAGTAAATACTCGTATGACCAGATCCGGTCCTGACATTTCGAGATCAAAGGCAAAACTTTGAAAGGGAGTTCTTATAAAAAAAATCATTTGAATTTTTTATATAAAACAATCCAATTTATTATAGCTAAACTATTTGAAGTTTAAAAGTTAATGTTTTTTGAAGTTATGACACAAATAAAATAGTTAAATTCATTTTATAAACATAAAAATCAATCTCCTTCATTATATGTCTTTTGAATTTAGGTAATATATTTTGAAAGAAATCATTGGTAAAAGTTTTGGGGGAAGAGTAGTTACTTTATCTTTTTCTTTAAGAATTAAACAACAGATATTTCAATATATAAACAAAAATAGAATTATTAGACAATGAAACAAAGTAAAAAAAAAAGATCTTTTGAGAGAAAAATGTTATATATATATATATACGATCTATGACTTCATTTAAACTTTTACAAAGTAAACCATGTAAAAGCATTTGTCGTTTAAATTTGTGGTTGTGGATTTGCTTGATGATTAAGGTATTAATGGTGGTGTAGCTTCTGTAATCAATTCACGAATTTAACCTTCAATTTATTTTGATAAACTAAAAAGAAGCTAAGCAGATTTGAGCTCTAGCCCTCAAATTTAAAGGTACACTTGGTTTCATTAGTTTATAGTTGGTTTTTGTTCAACTTATGTGTAGATATATAATATAGGTCTATTGTCACAATCGATCACTTATGTTTCATAACCTTCACCATTCGATGACTCATGTTTCATTTTGGCCTTCTCGATCACTCATGTTTCAATATCATGTCTCAGCTAGTTTTTGGGTGAACTTTTCCGTTAAATTCAATTTTTAGCCAAATTGATCCTTAATTTGGAAGGGGAAAATAGTCAATTAATATAAAATCATTTTTGAATCCATAATATAAAAATCGTCCTAATTAAGCATGAGTTTTTAGATTTAATTCAGTACAAAAAATGATTTTATGTTAATTGACTATTTTACCCCTCCGAATTAAGGATCAGTTTGGCTAAAAATTTAGTTTAACGCAAAAGTCAATCCACAAACTAACTGAGACATGATATTGAAACATAAGTAATCAAAAAGGTCAAACTGAAACATGAGTCATCAAATGGTGAAAGTTATAAAACATGAATGTGATCGATTATGCCATTAACCCTTAAGGTTATGGTACAACCAACCATACGTGTTTCATAGTCTGCCCCCTCCCCTCCTCCAAGGACTACTAACGACCAACACTACTCCTTCTCCGTCGTGAAAAGCTATGTTTTTCTACCAATTTCTATTCTTAGTTCATTATTAAAGTTATTGTTTATTATTTTTGAATTATACTCCCATCGTTTTAAAATCTTTAATCGTTTAGAAAAAATTTATTTTTTCATAATACTTGATTGTTTACGGAAAACAATGTATTTTTGTACTCATATTTTCCTTTTTGACCCTTGTTTTAGAGATTACTTTTTATTTTGAGAATATTACGTAGGATATAATAGTAAATTTTCCTAAATCATTAATAAAAATATGTTTTGCCTAAACAATCAAATATTTTGAAACAGAGGGAGTAATTTTAGTTTTATTGTTTAATCAATTAGTTGTTTCATTGTTCTATGATGTTAATCGGTTACGTAGGATATAGTAATGAATTTTTAAGTTAAAGGTAGTATGTTAAATTGTTTAATTGTTTTATTAATTCAAATATTAGGTGTATTATTTGATTGTTGCTTGTGTTTAATGGTTAATGGTAGTGGTGTTGATCGTTGGAGGTGGTGGTGGTAGTGGTGTTGATTGTTGATTTTTTATGGTGGTGTTAATTGTTATAGGTGGTGGTGGTGTTGATTGTTGATGGTGGTTTTGATTGTTGGTTGATGGTAGTGTTGATGATAGGATGGTGAAGAAGAAGTATAAGAAATTTTAGGGAAAATGTTTTTAGCAAAAAACTCCATTAAGGACGAAACATACAATTTGTGAGAGACGGGTACTAAAATGAAAAATATTTAAAAAGGAGCTAAAATTTAACAAAAATATTAGGAGGGGGCATTCTTCCAATTTTCTCCTTCTTTTACTAGTTATCCAAATAGGTTACCAGTTACTACCTAGCGACTTTTACTACATGGTCTTAAAATCAGTTATGATTGGAAGTTAACTTTGTAAGAATTAAAAGTTATTTTGATCTCAAATAGTGGACATAGTTTCACTTTAATCTCAGATGATTATAATGTTTTACATTAGTTCTTGAAAGTGATATAAGTTTTATTTTATAGTTCCCAAAAGTGACCAATGTTATTGTATGGGCGTATAGTCTTCGAATGTAATAAATGTTGTAATATAATCCTTAAAAAGGAATAGGATAATATGCAGCGACTATCATTTATGAGGACTATATGATAACTACAAGACAACATTTTGGACTAATATATAACAATATACGTAATTATGGAACCAAAGTACATATTCACTCTATTACTGAAAGCAAAACGACAATTACCTCAATAAATTAAATTAAAATCGATGATTACCGGACTGAAGCTGATTTCCATAATTGATGGCCGGCCGGCAATGAATTATGGATCACATATACTATATGACATAGTTTTTTTTTTTTTGATAATTAGCGATGTATATTAATGATAGGAACCACAAAAAAGAGTGTTGAACACTTTACAACAGGTTCTCGAGAGAACCGAGGAGACTATACTTCAGATAAAAAGAACCAAACTATTTGTTTGTCTCCACACTAATCTGATTGGATCATTGAGCCCCTCTTATTTAGATGGTTTTCCACGGCCCAACCGATGAGCCCAAAGGGCAAGCCAATAACCTAGGCCCCCAATATATATACCTAGGGAGGGGGAGAAACCCTCATAACTCCCACTCAGCTTCCTTAATTGTTGATATCCTTGAAGTCGAACAGACTTTCACTTCTCCACTTCCTTCTATCTCCGAAAAAATACTCAGCTCCCTTCATCTCCTTCCTTACCTGTCCTAGATGACCCTTCGACGACGCTGCTGGCCCGCACCCCAAACCCCGTTGCCGGAGATCCCGATGACGAGGAGACCACCCACCTAAGGCGTTTCCCTTCGGAAAGGATGCTGCCAGTCGCCGTCTTCAGCCGTTCGGACATGGTGCTACTAGGAGAGAAGGAGCTGCGTCTTCGGTTGCTAAAAAGTAAGTGGCAAACTTGTAAATCTCTATCGGTGTTCGATGCTTCCCTTCGTGAATTAATTTGTTCCGATTGTACCACAAATCCCACATGCATGTGACCCATAGCCTAAATTTATCAGGAGGAATTTTGGCCTTAAAAAACTTAAACAGATCCTTAAATGTTTGTGTATTTGAAGGTAGATCTGGAAGTTTCAACATACTATGTAGTTCTCTTGTGAATGGACAGTGTATAAAAAGATGTTGTTCATCTTCCTTTGATGTGTTGCATAGTCCGCATGTTGGATCGACCTCTATATGCTTTGTTACTAGATTGCCTTTAGTAGCCAGCCGATTCATGTTAGCCCGATAAAGAAAGTGCTTTATTTTACCTGGAACTCCTAATTTCCATATTTGACCGAATGTGTTCTCTTGAGATGTAGAACTAGTGGTTGGACCTGATTGTGAATGCTTGTTATCCATGAGATATGTGTACCCTGACTGTACTGTATATTTGCCATGCTTCTCTGCTTTCCACCATGGCGTATCTTGACTGTCTAAGTTCTGTAGAGGAATCTGTGTGATGCCTTCTATATCCACTGGGAAAAATGTGGGGAGTAATCGATCTACTCTCCACACTCCTATATCGTGGTCAATCAGATCTGAGACCTTTAAATGATTTAGCTCCGGATCTATCGGCGTGATTAATTGATTTGAATCCGTGTGTAAGACCCAATTCTGTTGCCATGCGCCTATGTTTTTACCATCTCCAACTAACCATCTTGTTCCTTTGTTGACGAGGTCACGGACCGAATAGATGCTGCGCCATGTATAGCTCGGATTCCTTCCCAATGATGCCATCCAAAAATTCTGCTGAGGGAAATAGCGAGACTTCAAGACCCGAGCCAGGAGAGAGTCCGGATTCGTGCTAATCCTCCAAGCCTGCTTCATCAATAGAGCCTCATTGAATGTTTTAATATCCCGAAACCCGAGACCCCCTTTATCTTTACTTTGAGTCAATGTATCCCATGCTATCCAGTGTATCTTATTAGCTTCATTCTCTCGTAATCCCCACCAGTAGTTAGAGATAATAGAATTTATTTCTTTGCAAATGGATAGTGGTAGCCGAAAGCACGACATTGTATAGGTGGGGATTGACTGTAAAACTGACTTAATAAAGACTTCTTTACCTGCAGTAGATAAGAGTCTGGGTGTCCAGTGCTCGACCTTGGCCTTTACCTTGTCACGGACAAAGGTAAAAACCTCCTTTTTGGAGGTGCCAACAGTCGATGGGAGACCCAGATAATTGCCATGGTTGGACACCTCGGGGATGCCTAACATCTCTGAGATATTCCGCCTGGTATCCGAGTCGACACACGGACTAAACAGAATGGAGGATTTCTCGGTACTAACCAATTGACCCGAGAGTTCCTCATAGCTTTTCAATACTCGTTTGAAAGTTTTAGCTTCTTGAATGGACGCCTTACCCACAAGTAGGGTATCGTCAGCAAACATTAGGTGCGAAATCGGTTCCACTCCTGGATACCGAATGCCATGTAGTTCCCCTGATGCACTTGCTTGATTAAGCATAGCGATTAAACCTTCCGTACACAAAATAAACAAGTAAGGAGATAGCGGGTCTCCTTGTCGTAAACCCCTGCCTGGTTTAAAGTATCCAGTTTGTTCCCCGTTAATCATTAACGCATAAGAAACAGATTCAACATGTTGCATTACAATTTTGACCCAATGATCATCGAAGCCAACCTCTCTTAACATAAACCGAATAAAAGACCACTCGATTCTGTCGTAAGCCTTGACCATATCCAATGTAAGAATGTTCTTAAATCAACTCTTTTGTTCATATTATTATTGTAGCGCATTTAGTATTTTTTCTTTTTTTTTTGTATTTTTAATTTGTTCACAACTTCATATATTCTTATGAATTCATCGAATAATCTAGTGAAAAAGATCCTTACTAGTGACCAGAAGGTCCTGGATTCGAAACTCACCTCATCACTAATTTACAAAAAAAAAAAAAAAAAAAAAAACTTCATATATTCTCAGAAAAAAGACAAGCCATTATTATAACAAAAATAAAAATAGAAGCAAGCTTTCTTAGTATTACTTGATTGCCGAAGCAGAAATGAAGCTACATAATTTCATCTTCATCGACTTTGAGTTATATAATTCCTAGCTAGCTCGCATATCAGATACAAAACTAATATTCATTGAAGCCAAAAAATCGAGAAATATATCATATTATATTCTTTATCATGCATGACTACCGTCTTCTTAACAAAATACTCCTTAAATATGTTACCGTCTAGAACGAAAATCGGTCTACTGAGCAATTCGAGGGCCGAACAACATGGATATTGGATGGTAAATAAGATATACACACTCATATAGCTAGGTGGGTTGACCTTCGAACGTTCCATAGCTTTCTCCTAGGTCGTTTTCTAGCGATAATTGTAACAATAGTTTCAATAAGTGGAGAACATCGAATGACTTAGTGGAGGTCTTCCAGTGATTTAGAGATCCTGGATTCGATTCTCATTATAAGGGGGTGGTGGGTGGGCTTTTTTTTTAAAAAAAATAGTTCCAATAAGTGGGGTTAAGTTACACTTTCATCCGAGTAAATAGCTGTACAGTAGCCGTCACTGATAGTGTGCATGTGGTTTTGCAAATGATCTATAAATTAACTTTTTTATTAATGATTAATAAACTTTAGCATTTTGGGGATAAAAATGTGTATATGTGGTTCGCAAATGATCTATAAATTAAATTTTTTATTAATAATTAATGAACTTTAGCATTTTGAGAACAAAAATGCAATTTTTGAAAATACAATATCAATCCCAAAACAAGATCCAAGAGTTCAAAAATTATATTTTCACCCAAAAATGCAAAAGTTTGTTAATTATTAACTCCATAGTTACTTTAGGGACATTTGTGAAACACAAAAAACATCAGCAGAGACTAGGGGCGGACCCATTTGCACCACCAAAATTTTTTATTTTTTTAAAGAAGTTAAATTTTGAAAATATCCAATAAGAAAAACTGATGCCTCAAACTGAACTGAAAGTGCTGTAGTTGAGTGGTAGTGTGAAGTAGTAAACTTTGATAAGAGGTGCATGGTTCAAGCCCTGCTGGGACTTTTAGTTTTTCTCATTCCTTTCCATCAATTCATTTTCACTTTTATCCTTAACTTGTTATTATTTTCAAATTTAGAGCCGTTTTTTTCTTTTTCTTTTCAAATTCCCTCATCCTAATTACTATTTTTAAAATTTACCCCCAAATACTTTATAACATGAATATGTATACTTATTTAAGCAAGAAATGTATGTGTTGTTTACATAGATCATAATAAACGAGAATGTAATTTATAATATGATAACCTTGTTTTGATTAATAAGTATATGATGAAATCGATCGGTTTAAGAATGAATCGTTTTGACTTAAGTTTTAAAAAATCGAATAAAATAATATTGTTTCCGTATGTTTTGTGATTATTTCTTTAAAAATAATTACACCATCAATATTGGACTCCTGGACCCATTCCTGTCAGAGACTGTTACAACAACAATGTCACTTACTAAAATAAACTTACAATTTAATTCCACTTAACAGAACCATTGATCCAATTAACACTGAAGGTGTTGTGTTAGAACTCTTGTAGTTTTATATTAATGGTTAAAATGACATAACTCTTGATATATAAGACAAGAACTAGCCAATTAATCGTCCTTTTTTCACTAACTTTGTACTTTCTTCATCCTTAAATGATTGATATATTTTGAATTTTCATGGTCAACAAAATACGATTTAAAATGTAAATATTTCTCATTCTACATGTGAAAAATTATAATAAGTTGATATTTCAAAAATATATATTGAGATGGATCTAACAAGATCTCATCTAACTATATTATTTTGTATCGTTTAATAAGAATCCATGATCTAATTTTATAACGTTTAACCACAAAAAATCAAAATGTGTCAATCATTTAAGAACGAAGCGAGTATTACATTTAGAAGGACAAACAAATAAGTTGTACAAGTAGAGACTTAATTCATCCATAGATCATAAATTTGAGTACAAGTAGATAGTCCATCCATAGATGATAAATTTGATTCATCCATCTCTGGTTAATCATGTTAATAAGGTAGACAGACTCGATCTAATCCTACTATTATCAAGCCGATTTGTGTCAAAATCGTCTTAGATAATATGTACAAGTTGTACTTTGGTCCTTTTAATTGTATGGTCTGTGCAATGCTTCTGATATTGGCTTAAAAGATGCAGTTTAATCCCTCTTCTGACGAAGATATTAAATTTTGACGGAAATAGGGTGAAAATAGAATTTTCAAAACTTTAATATTTCTTTAAAAAGATGCACTTTAGTCACTTATATTGGTCGAAAAGGTGCACTTTAGTCCCTCTTACAGTCAAAATTTAACGTCTAACTCAAGACAGGGACTAAAGTGCATCTTTTCGAACAATATTAGGGATCATTTGCGCAGAGCAAATATTTACAGGGACTAACGTGCAACTTACACATATTCTCTGGGACCATTTCCACAATTATCTCCCAATTTGTACATCTGGTTTCAGTTTCGTCCGAATTTTTCCTATTTCGTGTAGAATCCTTATCCAAGTTCGGACACAAATCTGTATCGACCCACACTTCGGCTAACGAGCAATTTGAAATCGAGTAGATCCGGGTAAAGCAAAGGAAACAAGGATGGATCCGATCTTTCATTAACGTCGTTTCTCCTTTTAATGGGTGAACTCACGATTTTTTTTTTTTTTTTTGTAAATTAGCGATGAGATGAGTTTTGAACCCAGGACCTTCTGGTAACTACCAAAAGTCTTTTCCACTAAGCTATTCGATTGACTCAACTCACAAAATTAATTAATAATGGTAATGTGAAGATGTGTCAAACATTGTATGAATATTGTAAGGTATATGATGCAAAGCCGGCCTAGGCACACGGGAATTGACATTGCAAGCTAAGAGAACAAAATCTGATCCTTTTGTTGTTATTACAACTTACAACCTCTTTCTTTTTGTTGAAAAATTAGATATTATTCTCCACATCATTTGAACAACCATATGACATTATTTATTTATTTATTTATTTTATTTTGAGAATTTAACTATGTTAGCTTGAGATCGTGCAGGCCGGTGCATTGCCCTCCACCCTTAACAAAACCTCAAAAAACACTTTCACAGAACATTCCTAAATCATTAAAAACTCATCAAATATATATTATACAAAATAGTACTACGTGTAAGCTCAATATTTAACTTTATAATATAATAATCCATTTTTCTACAATCTATATTTTAACAGTCATTATTATTTATGCGTTATAGTAATCTTATGTTAACTAACATAGATTACAATGACTAGCTACTTTCTAAGCTCGATGTAGTATTCGAAAAAGTCTTAATAAATGGGTGATAATTGCACTTTGATCTCCGTAAATGACAACGAAACGCAAATGGTCTTTGTAGGAGTGTATCATGTGTTCAAATGATCCTTAAATTAATAGCTTCGTTAAAAGTTAACTACTATACTTACTTTGGGTTATTTCGTAAATCTAATAAAACTTGAGACAAATATTTATTTTTAGGTTTTTTAAAAAATAATCATAATTAGTCCCTGCAAGTGCGATCGTGTGCGCAAATGGTCGTCGTAAGTCGGTATCATGTGCGCATATGGTCCTCGTAAGTGTGTATCGCAAATGGTCCCCAAAACAAAGTGAAATTTTTCTTTTTCGTTAACATTTAACGCTAACGTTAATTTAGGAATTTTATGAGCACACTATACACAATTACAATGACCATTTACGCATCGTTACCAATTTCATGAACCGAAATGAAATAGTCGTCCATTATTAGGACCATGTTATCATTATCTCTTCTGATTTAATTACTAAAATTAGATAAGTGACAATTACATATATGCTGCATAGGTATGTAGCTTATACGATGTAGGCTTCATTAAATAATTTTGATTTTTCACTTTATATATGGAATATATAGATATTTATTTCAATATGATTTTTCTAAAATTTGCACTATGGATATATACATGTTTTTTTTGTTTTTGTAAATTAGCGATGAGGTAAGTTTCCACTATATATATGGAATACATGTTTTTGAATATATTCGCTTTATGCAGACATATGTTACATTTTATTTTCATTTTTTTATTTTTAACCTGTGTCGTTACTGCATATTCTAGAAAAAATGATTTTAATATAATGATTGACTTCTTAAATTACATACTTATATAAAAACTGTTCATATTATTTCAATCAAAATTATCAATTTTTGGTATTTTAATGTGCTTTGTTACAAATATGAAAAGAGATTGCGTAGTGAATTAATTAATTTTAACTATTTAAAACTTAATTGGATAAAATTTCTAAGATGATAAAAAGGATTCTTAGTTAGAAAAAACAATAAGGCCGGCCTCTTTATTACACGAACGACTGAAAAGCGTAGCATTCGGCGGAATCTCTGAGATGGAGATTTTATTGGACTAAGTTCAGACAATATACATGATGATAATTAACTGCAAAATTTTCATGTGTAAATATCTAAGTGTATATTCTGTTTGAATTTGATCGATCTTTATTCCCGATTATCGATTTGTTTGGTCAAACGAGTTATAAATTGAGGAATACCCCTTCTGTTTATTTTTTAGTTTATTGTTTTAAAAAATTTTAGAGTCAAATTTTGAAAATATTGATTATGAATTTTTATTAGTCAATAAGAAATAATATAGTGATGTTGAATTTTATTAGATTCGTTTCAATCTATATTTTTGAAATATCAACTTTTTATAATTTTTACGCATGTAAAATCAAAAATAGTGTGGTATTTTAAGTCGTGTCTCGTTGCTTGTGAAAAGTCAAAACAATAGATTAAAAAAACGGAGGGAATATAACCTAGTAACAGTTTTGTAAGAAAAAAGACTAATGGACGAGAAATCAGAAGTAATGGTCCTGGTAAGTGGGATCAAGTTGCACTTTCGTCCTTGTAACTGGAACTGTTCCAGTAACAGTCTCTGATAGTGTACATGTGGTTCGTAAGTGGTCCATAAATTAACCATGATGTTAATAATTGACACATTTCAGCAATTTTTAGGAGAAAATATAAATTTTTGAAACTCTCAGAGTCAAGTTTTGTTAGCATTTTCACCCCAAAATGCTAAAGTTCGTCAATCATTAACGAAAAAGTTAATTTATGGACCATTTGTGAACCACATGTACACTATCGAGAACCCTTACTACAACATTGTCACTTGCTGACAAGAAAGTGAAATTTGGCCCCCAGAGCATATATAGCTCAGTGGTAAAGAGCCTTAATGATGTGGTGCCCCTTTGCCTCTTCGCTTGGTGTGGTTTTGAATCCCTCTAAGGTTCATTCTCAAATTAAAGTGGTATACAGGGAAACCAAGGTACCCCTGACCACTGGGACACATTCCCGCTAACCTCCGACATCAATCCCCAAGGCAAGGGAGTTGTTGAATCCCTTACTTTTAAAGGGTCCCAAAGTTTTTAAGAAAGTACAATTTGACCCCATTTACGAGAACTATTGTTATAATTATCTCTCTTAATTAGGCCACTTATTATCATTAGAAGCTACTACATCTAGTTAATCTTAAGAACATTACAGCTAGATGGATTTTGTACGTTTTCTGTGTCTGAGAAGGCCATTCAAATGATTACTATGGGTGCAATGTACTACTATGATTCTTTAACTTGTGGATAACAATTTTTATCTTGCACGTCTCAAGAACAATTTCTTAACTGTCACCAACGATATTTGGAAATCCACACTGCATATTTTCATGTGGATTGGTCATTGGACTATTCATCTTCTTAGAATTATTCTTATGGGTTGGTGAGAGATTAAGGACTGAAACAATGAGATAATTTGAATGGTAATACGAATATACTATTGCTAATAATCGTTTCATGTTTAAATATTGTATATTAGAGACAATTGTCGAATAATTCTAGTAAATAGGTGATCGTTGCATTTTGGTTTCCGTAAGTGGTAACGGTATACAAATGGTCTCGATAAGTTTATATTATTATGTGAAAAATGGTTCCTAAATTAACAAATCCGTTAAAAGCTAACTATTGTATACTTACTTTTGGGCTATTTTGTGATACCAATAAAACTTGAGACAAATATATATTTTTAGGTTTTCTCAAAATGATAGTAAATGCTCCTTGCAAGTGCAAATGGTCCCCGAAATAAATTAAACTTAATGTTTTCTTCTTCGTTAATATTTAACGTTGACATTAATTTAGGGATCAGATATGCATACAATACATAATTATAGAGACCATTTACTACGGATTCATTACCACTTTAGAAATAAAAAATGTAACGCTCGAGAACTTACTGAAACCATTTCATCAGTTATGTCTAATAAATACATTTGGCTAGTTTATTCATGTTAGCATCAAATATTTCCAAATCTTTGAACTAGAATGTCAACTAAACAGATCTTATATAATACTTCTTCCGTTCTATTTTACTTATCTTTTTAGCATTAAATTTTTGTTTTTAAAAACTTATCTTTTTAGTTAATTTATTACAAATTTGTATTTTCGATGTACTTTTTTACTAAGAAATTATTACTCAATCAATATATAGTTCCAATTGATTATTATTTTACATTTTCATTTACTTTTTAGCTATTTTTAATTTTTTTTAATCTAAGTACAATTATTAGTGAGACAGGTAAAAGAGAACGAAGAAGATAGTTAATTGTGTTAAGTTGTAAAGTAGAGTGATTAATGCACTTAAGCTAAGCAAGACTAATAGAAATGTGAATGAGTTGAGCTTTTAGCTTAGGGAAAGGGCGACCTTAAAATATGACAAGGGCAGCGAGTTTTGCGGTTATTTGTCGGCTAATTAATGTTTAGAAGAATGTAATTAATTAGTTTCATATTGAAATGAATTCCATGATCACAATAATGCCGACCATATTATATTTATTGTGACTCGTGGGCCGTGGCATACCAAGTACACTTTTATATTGCTAAGATATTCCTTTAGACACTAAACTATTCCTACCTTCCAAAACCGATCTTTTAGTTAGGATTATAATTACTTGATTAGAGCTTAATTATGCTTGGTCGTCAACTTATGATTGGATTAAGACAGATAAGTTTCTACCATTTTTATATCACCAGTCTCGTCTCTTTAAGTATTGTGGGTTCGATCGTTATATGGAGTGAACCTTGTTGTGTTTAAATGGTTAACTAGAAAACTCTAGTCTCTGGAGCGAGATTAGGGCTGTTATTGGTCTGGGAGACCAGAGATCCGCCCGCTACCCGGTCAGATATTTCCAGTCCGTTTATCCACTCCGTAAGATAACGGTCCAAGAAAGGGTAAAAACAATTCACCAGCATCCGATAAGTTACCTCGTAAAGTACCCGATAAAGTATCCAATAACATATTTGATGTTAATTTTTAGATGTTACATTATTGATTTTGAACATTTTTTTTTTCTATTGTATATGCTTTCTATCGGATATACTCGGAATCGGTCCGGACCGGTATCCACCTGATAAGTTAACGGGACGCTACGGTACCGGTCCAAAAAATATATCTGATATGGTTAACGGTCCGAACCGGTTAGGATCGATAACCTATCGGTCCGGTTCCCGGGAGAGTGGATACCCGGACCGGATTGATAACAACACTAAGCGAGACACATCATGTAATTTACCTATATCTTATAGGTGTATGATAAGAACAATATGAGAACCGTTCGTAGTGTGACGATTTCACACCTTTTTTAATATCATATATTCCTTCAGAGACTAATAACTTGTCAACTACTCCCTCTGTTTGTTTTGGTTGTCGGTTTAGACTTTAGCCTAAATATTTTGTTTTTAGCTGTCATTTTAGCATAATTAATTGCAATTTCACGGTTCCAATATACTTTTTGCTTACTTTTTCTATTTAAATTATCAACCTTTCAATAATATGATGTAATCAATTGTCACTTTATATTTTCAATGTACTTGTTGATTAGTTTTGTTTTTTCTTAATCTATGTGTAAATGGCAATGTCAAGAACGACAATTAAAAAACGGAGGGAGTACTATATCAAGTAGTTTAGCTCTATCTCAAGAGTGCATGAGAACCGTTAGTTTGACGATGTCACACTTTTTTTATGTCATATATTCCTTCACAATCTAATAACTTATCAACCACTTCCTCCGTTTGTTTTAGTTGTCTTTTTAGCCTTAATTTTTTGTTTGTAAATAGTTAGCTTTGTAGGATAATTAATTAATTTTACATTATAAATGTAATTTGATTACTTTCTCTTAAGAAGTTATAGATCAACCAATTATATAGTTTCAATTGATTGTCATTTTACATTTCATATATTTTATGACTATTTTTATTTTCCTTAGTCAATGTGCAAGATTAAAGGGACAACTAGAAAAGAACGGAATGAATAATAGATCGTTAAAGTACATACTAATTAGTAAAAAGTTAAAATAAAAGTAAGAGAGAAAATATGTCTCTACTAAATGATTCATGTTCTCTTTACAAAATTTTATAAACAAAAAAGTAAAATAGAAAATACTCGGTAATTAATATTAATCTCACCTAATGTTTATGTTTGATGGATAACTCCAAAAGCTTGTTTTGTATATCAAAATGTAGCACAATTTGAGTACGTATAGTAATTTTTTTTTTGTAAATTAGCGACAAAAGTATGAATATAATAGCATTACAAATAATAAATACACAAATTATTAATAAATAAAAAATTAGAATGAAAAATAAGTGTCTTCGATGAAATTAGAAATCACGACATTCTATATGAAAATTAAGTACCTAGAGTAATTTTAATTTTATAGCTTGTTTGTATGTCATTCCAGTGAGTCCACTTCTACTATTATTCCTTAATTCCTACAAATTAATGAAAAGAAATGCCATCAAGTCTAAATAACATTTTATTGTATTTGCTGATAAAGATGGAATTCAATATGAGTAGCTTATTGGTGTATATATAATATATGTCGCCAAGCTACCAAAATTCATAGGATATGTTAGCGTGAACAAAAGATAGATAAAATTATACTGTATCTTTTTTGTAGTGCGACACTCCTCTCCTAATTGTCGAGAATGTACTGGGTAGATATTATTTCACATAATAATATGTAAACTATGTCAACTAGCTAAAATACATTAAAAAATTATTATGTCATAGACCTGATCATACAAGTAGTAAACTCCATGTAAGAGCCTCGAGGCTCGATTAGAAAATAATGATAAACATATATAGCTTGAATAGTCACAGACTTCATTATAAGAGTGTGCTTCTCCACAAGTGTGTGGGTTCGATTCATGGAAGATGCATTAGTAACTCTGCATTTGTTCAAGGGAGGACCTGCTTGTGGGTGGTTACCCAAAGTCTGGACACTCTTGAGGTGGAGTACCGGATCCCTAGAAACACATCCCGAATTTATCTCCTCTGTTGAACAATGAGCTAGTCAAACGGGGCGCTTAAAATGAGCATACCATCGTTAGAAAATGATGATAATGGAATCAAACTCTTGCTGACATAAGTACACTAGATAAAATTATCCTACATTAGTTAATAGTAGTAGTTGCATGGACTTAGAATTGGCCCCCCATGAGTTGTCCTTTGCCTGGTACAGGGCCCCCACATTAGACTTCCATCAGATAGATTAGTTACAAAGAACTAGGACCTTTCCAATATATTAATGAAATGCTCAATTATTATGGATCAATAAAATAATCCAATGCAGTCAAATCCCTCATTGGCATTCCTCTTTGAGGTATAAATATGTCCCAATTTGTTGTCCACTTAGCACAAAAGTATCCACAACTTTGTCTCATTATCAATTCCATACACTAAAAACACTACCTTTTCATCAAATTAACAAGCAAAAAATGGAGCATGGGGCAACTTTTTTTGATGAAGAATTTGACTTTCTCAAAATGTTCACTAATATGGATGCTGATTTCATGTTGTCTGAAGATAATTTGAGCCAAAACTTTGATATTATTCCTCCATCTTTTTTTCCTGAGGCCCAAAATTTTTATGTTCAATCTTTTGATACCCTAAACATTAACTCATATGTTTCTCAAGAAAGTAGCAATAGTAGTGGAAGTGAAAATCAAGTGTATTTTCCTATTCAAAGCTATGAAGAACACCAAGAAAACAATGTGAATAGTTTCCTTAGTCTAATTGATGATAATGGAACTCAAGAGTCCATGAATTTTTTTGCTATGGACAACCAAAATGAGCGTGCATTCGAGCCGGTTTTGCCTGTAGATAACAATGCCCTTAGCAATGCATTGCATCCGGAGGTGGCTACTCCACCTTCAGGTAGCAATGATCAGCTGAAGAGGAAGTTCGATGCAGCTAATGAGAAGGCGTCTAACGACTCCTCCCTGGAAGCCCCTAAGAAGAAATCTAGAGCCCCGAGAGATGTAAGCAGAAACTCTGTTTATTTTACGACAATGTATGTACTTACCGCGTGATGACAAATAGGACTTACACGAATATTTTCTGTTTTGTGCAGACTCAGAAAAATAAGAAGAACAATGGGGGAAAGACGAAGAAAAGCAAGAAAAACATCGAAGACAATATTAGTAACACGAATGAGGACAATAACGAGAGTAGTGAAAATGGTGGAAAACAAATCCAACCTCCTACTTCTTCGATGTCTGAAGATGACTCGAATGGCTCCCAGGAACCAAATGGCGAGGTAACTACTTCGGAATGCAATGATTCCTTAGCTCCTAATTCCAAAGGGAAAACCAGAGCAACCAGGGGAAATGCAACCGATCCACAAAGCCTCTACGCAAGGGTAAGTAATCAATCAGTAATCAACTGATCCACTTAATACGAAACATTGAATGAAAACTTAACACAAAGTGTCGAACGTGTATTATGTTCTAAACACGCGCGCCTTCCTAAGTCGTCGAGCCAACTAAGTTCAATTCGATCTCTTGATCATTTTCCTAATCACCATAACTCAATCAATAAATGATCATACTTACATTTGCCTTGCTATGATTGCAGAAAAGACGCGAGAGGATTAACGAAAGGCTAAGAATCTTACAGACTCTTGTCCCCAATGGAACCAAGGTAATTAACAACATGTTTATCAACCTTAATTAATTAAATCGTCTCATCAAAATTAGATTTAACAAAAACAAAATTTTAAAAGATCTTTGTTATATTAATTGCATCAGGTCGATATAAGCACAATGCTTGAAGAAGCAGTACAATATGTAAAGTTTCTGCAGCTCCAAATTCAGGTACTTCAAACACGAAATATTACTATTTATTACAAAGTATATAATGACATGTTAAACACGTTATATCTCACAAGGGACTAGGGAGCGTCGATAAAGGGACTCGTAATATCCTAATAAATAATATTGTAACGATAATAGTCGACTAATAAATTTATTTTCGTTTTGTTAATAATATTGTAACGGTAATAGTCGACTAATAAATTTATTTTCGTTTTGTGTAATATTGCAGTTGTTAAGCTCGGATGATATGTGGATGTTTGCTCCACTGGCTTACAATGGAATGGATGTAGGAGCTTACAAGGGGATGTTTCCAAATTTGTGATTAGAAAAATAGTTTATACTAGTTAATAACTTATTGATTGGCATTAATAAAATAAATTTGTAAACATATCCTCATGTTTATAATAATGATTAAATCATCTTCAGATATAAAATTTGAATATAGACATATTCTTGCACGTAGTCCTTAATACTTAGTTTATAAAGTCGCGTATCTATTTTATAAATGTATGTGATATTTTGGAATCAAATCTATTAAATAAAAGAACATATATATATATATATACATAATACTCCGTAATATATGTTAGATCAAGAAACTAAATGCTCTTTCGTTAGTTTGAACCGTAAATTTGGACAACTCATTTTGAAGACTACTTCACTCCATTTTGAGCATATGATGAGTTCATAGAAAAATCGATGATTTAATAACTTATTAGTAAATCTAACTCAAACTTTTAATTACGAGGTCTTTAATTTAGTTTATGTTGGAGTCAATTTGTATAATATTATACTCTTATCAATCTTTTCCTGTGTGTAAATTAATAAAGAAAGTATGAATACAGTAGTATTATAAATAACGAGTACATAAATTCCTTATTAATAAATAGTGTTGGGATAAAATATGAGAATTGTTCCAATAAAATTTAAATCAAGACTTATTGATCGGAATGTTGTTAATCAAATAGTCTAGTGGTTAAGGCTCTTGCTAGAGACCAGAAAGTCCTGAGTTCGAAACTCACCTCATCACAAATTTACAAAAAAAAAAAAAAGACTTATTGATCGGAATGTCGAGTCATCAACATAAATATAACATTTTTTCAATTTAAACTCAGTTACTCTCTAACTCAATTCATCTTATTAGTTGATTTACATTTAGAAGCACACTGTCAATAATAATGCAATCTTTACTACAATTTTAACTTGATTACTCTAATATATAGTTAATGCTCAAAATGAAGTTTAAGACTCCCTCTTTCACTCTTATTAATTGACGTTTTGATGAGGGGCATAACCACGACGAAAACTCGGGGAAACGGGGATAAACAAAACATAAAAATAGATCTAGATAGTTAAACAAAATACGATATAATGAAAGTTATTATAAAATTTATCGTAAATATGCTCCACGACCTTTTGATTTTATTATAATCATTGACAATACTTTATACTTTTAGCTATTCATTTTAGTATACTTGAAAACTATCACTACTACAGAAATAGGCTTAGATAGCGCCTGTTTTTTGCCTTAGATAGCGCTTTTTTGAGCTATGTAAGCTCGCGCTATGGTAGTTAACATAGCTGCAGAAAGGGCGCTATCTAAGGGCATTACTTAGATAGCGTCTCTTACTTGTATAACGCTTTTAAAGGGCTATGCTAGTCATTTACTTAGATAGCGTTTCATACTTGTATAGCGCTTCAAAAGGGCTATGCTAGACATGTACTTAGATAGCGCGTAATACTTATATAGCGCCTAAAAAATGGTTATGCTAGTCGTGTACTTAAATAGCTCATCGTACTTACATAGCGCCCAGAAAGGGGCTATGCGAGTCATGCATTAAATTTTGTTAATCGCTTACATAGCTGAGAAAGAAGCGATATCTAAGTAATATGATTGTTGTTGGATAGCTCATATTTAAGTGTTATCTAAGTCATTAAGCTATTTTTTATTTATAAAATATTATAAAAAAAATTCTATGCTAAATACAATATTTGAAAAAATAGCGACAAAATCAAATTGATAATAAATGCACAAAATAAATTCTCATTCATTAAATAAATAATTAGCATTCAATAATATAATTGTTGATATCTTATCAAATATACATATTTGTATTACAATACCAGCTAATATCTTAAACTATACCAATAATCAAAACGTATGTTCGACTTCAACTTTCCATTTTCTACTTGAGGAATCGATTGTACAAAAGTATCATGACCAGTCGATCACAAATTTCTCCAACTTCGATTCTGGATAAATTTTGAGCGTGTATTGATGAACAAACTGTAATCACCAATGTTATAATATATAGTTAGATTATATCATTTTCTAGAAGTCAATAACATAAAATAATTAAATAAAATATTTACTTACAAAGATAAGAATGCGTGTATCACTAGTGTCCACAATGAATACTATCCATAACAACCTGCTTTGAACACTGCAACAAATAACATCCAAGTAATTATAATCAATTTACATTTTATTAAACAATATAATTTGCAATGTTATAAAATGTTTACCTGAATGAATACCTAAAAAGCTCTATGCAAGTAACCGGCATGGGAAACAATAACTTAGTTGTGTGTTTCATTAATTTCAGCAAATGTTTTCTGTTACAAGAAAAAGCATAGTAGCGGCAATATGAAAACCATACTAATTGACATTTTAGAAAATATTATTGTGGTGTGGATATAACAGAGACTATAGCTAATAACCTGATGGAAACCTAGCTGACTTCTCTATATTACTTGGTTGAATATTGAAGTGAGTGAATAATACAAGCTTCTAAAAGTGTACATTTTAAGAATAATATGTAGCTATTCAGATCAATAAATACTAGTTTAGTTGCTTAATAAACATTTTCACCAATCAAATAATGAAGACAACTAAGGCATAAGTAGTGATGGTATAATTATCATGGCCCAAAAAAAAAAATACCTTAACTTCATCCCAAAGTTGTTCTTTCAAGGGCAAGAATTCTTTGTCATGCCAATTAATCGTAATTGGAAAAGTTCATCTACAACAAGATCCGAGGAAGTGTGCTAACGTCACGACTCTTTGCCAATTGATTGGCCCATTTCATTCCAATTACTAACACATCTCCTTTGGCCCTTCTTTTCTTAATATTCACCATAGTATTCCCGAGGAATCAATCTCGAACAAACCACTCGATCCATTTGAACCTCCTGTTGAAAAGCAAGGTTATGATAAACATTTCAGTTAAATGCACATTAAGGTATATCTCTGTAATATCATATGAGACATCAAAGTGATCAAGGCACTGTAGTGGCACACTCTTTGTTAAGAAGAGGTCTTAAAATACTCTTACCCAAACTAAATGGATTCATGTCTAACGAAAAAAAAAGATGACTTACATTATTTTAATGGCATTATATTAATGAGTACTAACTCGTTGACATCCAACTAACAAGTGCATAACAAGTTAAAGAGGTAAAATATAATATATCCAATTAACAATGGCAAGATTATGCAATGAAATAACAATACAACTACGAAAAATTTGACATTCCTCCTTTATTATCACCTTGACCATCCCTTAACTCATTCTCTTGCGAATGACCATTGCTCCTGCCTTTCCTCTGCGTTATAGTAGTCATGATCCTATAAATTAAAGAATATATTAATTGTGAATTAAGACTAACAAATGAGTATTGCACAGAATAATTACTATCTACTAAATCATATTACAATCTGCACAAAATAATTACTATCTACTAAATCATATTACAATTTTATTACTTTATGCTTACTGGAGATACATTTTCTTATTGAACTCGTTAGACAATACAACGATGGACCACTTCTTATCAACTGGAATTTGCCCAAATCGCCAAATATTTCCTTTGTTTGGTCAATTATAACAGCAAAACGGGAATTTGCCCAAATCGCCAAATATTTCCTTCATCTATATGTGATTTGCCCAAATTATCGAAAGTTTTGAGAATGAAAACATACCTTCTTCCAAATTAGGTCTCCTTCACAGCTTCAGGCATTTCAAAATTTGCCCAAATTATCGAAAGTTTTGAGAATGAAAACATACCTTCTTCCAAATTAGGTCTCCTTCACAGCTTCAGGCATTTCAAAATTTGCCCAAATTATCGAAAGTTTGAGAATGAAAACATACCTTCTTCCAAATTAGGTCTCTTTCACAGCTTCAGGCGTTTCAAAATTGCCCAAATTGTCGAATTCGCCAAATGTGATTAGGGGTTTATTGTTAAAGGGTTTAGTGGAATCTATAGTCGTTTATGCCAAATTGCACAACTTCATCTTTATGCGAATTCTTAAGGGTTCAGGGTTAGCAGTTGATTAAGAAATCTAACTGGGTGGGTTTAGACGTTTGGGTTTTTAGGTGTTTTAGTGTGCATAGTGTAGCCCTTTAAGGGTTTAGGTGATTTGAAGAATTAGAAATAATTGAAGAATTAGTAATAACTTTTTAGTTTTTATATGATATGTCAATTAAATTCAATTGAAGTTATTGAGATCAATTAAAGTTATTGATCTCAATAAGCATATATATTCAAGTTACTTGTCGGAAAGATTAGAAATTACATCTAAAACAATCAAATTACCAATTAACATAGAGCTTTTAATTAACGTGGATACGAATAAAATAGTTTCTCGAATATTCAAGTTCCAATTTGAATACTTGATATTTGAATGTTGTCGAACTCGAAAACGATTTTGCTATTCGAATGATAATCTAATAGAAAAAATGAATGTTTACTAATTAGATTCGAAAGCTTTCAAATATGTTCATTCGAATTCGAACCGAATATTTTATTCGAGTTCAATATATACATATATATATTCGTGTATATTATATTATTATTAATTTATATCAAAATATGTGTATTAGAAAACTTTCATATATGTTCATTTCGAATTCGAAGAGAATATTCGATTGAAATTCGATCAATATATATAATATAATACATATATATTGTATATTGTTAATTTATATGAAAATATGTGCATTCGAATTCGAATGTCAAACATGTCAAATATCAAACTGAATTCGCATAATAGTTGAATAGTAATCGAATCAAATCCAAATTTGATTTCATTATTCGAATCGAATACAAATTCAAATTCAAATAATATTTTGACAATTGAAACTCGATGTTATTCAATTCGATCCAGTTCAGCTCATATCCACCCCTTGCTTTTAGTATATGTGCCTTATTACTTATCATTTCAGTTAGCTTCAATAAACTTTCGAATATTCTCATATGGAGTTTAAAAAAATATTTAATTCGAATTTGAATAATTTCTATAAATATTTTATTAATTCATATAAAAAGACGTATATCCTAATACAGTTTCTAGTTTGAATATAGATTAAGACGAATATTAAATCAGACTCGAATATCAATATAGTAGTACGTATCGAATTGAATCCAAAATGGATTTCAGTATTCGGAATCAATACAAATACACATTCGAATATTATTGTTATAAATACTAAAATTTGATTATATTGGAGTTTTTGTTCGTTTTCAACCCTTATTATTATTATTATTATTATTATTATTATTATTATTATTATTATTATTATTATTATTATTATTATGAATGAATTTTAGGTGCTTCATGTATTTAACAAACTAGTATTCGATAAAATTGGGTAATCTTTAGCTTATATGAATAATGTCAATTGAATTGCATGGTGGCCCAATAACATGGACTTGTTCATCTATTGCTTGTCCAATAATAAGAACCCATTAACACCAATTAAAAAGAGCTATCCAATCACCCATTTAGATAGCGCTTTTAAAGCGCTATTGTAGTTATACATAGGATAGCGCTTTTGAAGCGCTATCGAAGTATTATGTTGCATAGCGTTGTTGAGGCGCTATTGTAGCCCTCTAAAAGAGCTATTGTAGTTGACGTAACTCTTTTTTCTATAGCGTTTTTTAAAGAGCTATCCAAGATATACATTAGATAGCGCTTAAAATATTGAGCGCTATCTAAGTAATTTTTTTTAATTTTGCCTTTTTTTTTTAATTTCAAAATATAAAAAAGAGCTATCCAAGCACCAACTTAGATAGCTCTTCAGAAAGGCGCTATCTAAGTGGAGCTATCCAAGCTAATATTTGTAGTAGTGTATTGATTTTGGCCGAAGATGTCCTTGTTGAATACATGCACATTATTAGACGAATAGTCACATATAGAGGTTTTAATGCTGCGTCTTGAATGATGTCCATATACACCAATGTTTCAGGTGGGACAAAATCAATTCCAACTTCACTTTATGTATTATTTTTAGCAACGTGTGAAATATTAGTAACCGATATAGTGATTTTTGCAATTTTAGGTCCACCCTTATTAAAATAAGAATAGATTATTGAGATTTTTCTCTTTATCATTTTATAGGTTAATAATATGAACATTAAAACATTATTAATGGTCAATTAATGATTCACAAACTATTTTAACATTCAAATATTACAAACTAAAATTAGAACTATTGTAGTCCACACCAATAGTACTCTAGGTTAATTTACATTCTGCCATTGTAGTTCTATTTGTTTACCTTATATTTCCATCTCTGTTATAGTAGAAAACGAATTAGTTTGCCACAACTATAAGTAAACAAAAGTCTGATATCATTATTTCGGCACACAAGTGAATATTTTCCCAAATAAATCATTCGGATAATAAAAATTTATGGAATCAAGCTCAAATCAATTTTACACCATGAACATTATAATTAAATAATTCTTATTGAAGAAATACAAGAAATTGAAAATATAAATATTTAAATATTTTTACAATATTAATTTTATATAGAATAAATAAAAAGGGTTAAATTTTCCCCTTATTTGATTGAGTGACTTGCTTTTTTGCTTGATATCTATGAATAAAAGTGTAATACCTGGCCCAGAGTGGACGCTGTGATACATTTGATATAATTTGATTGGTACTACTCATACCATCAAGATGCATCTTCTTTTCCGTTGCCCAACTCATAGAACTCCAAAGTTAAGCGTGCTTGGCTTGGGGTAATTCTGGGATGGGTGACCCGCTGAAAAATGTCCTGGTGAGCACGTGAGTGAGGACAAAATGTGCTGGAAAGACCCGTGGTGGTTTCTGAGGCCAGTCCATCAAATCAAATAACGTTCCGACCCGGTGTTCCGGTGCATTACAAAAAGTTTAGTTTTTTTTTGGAGAAGGAGAAGGTTTATAGATAAGGAATTGAGAAAGATGAGGGGAAGATAAATAAACGTGATAGAAGAAAAGAAGAAAACAAAAGACGTGAAAAAAATTAAGAGAGGACAGATATGGAAAATTAATATTAATGCCTTCTGAATTGATTTAGATAATCAAATTAAGTTAAGATTTTTAACTTAAAATTCTAGTAAGGACTTTAACAAGATCTGATTCAGTCCTTCAAAAAAATAGTTAACAAACAAACTTAATTAAAAAATCTAAAATTATCTTAGATTAAATTCTAAATTCTTTTATCAAACATCGCCTAATATAAATTTCGCCAGGCCCATTTAACTAGTAAATGACAAAAAGGAAAAGATAGCCTTGATTTCGCAACTTCACTCATCACTGGCCCACTATCATATGAAATTCGGCCTTCATCACTCAAACATCAATCCATAAATATCGAACAGAGTTTTTATCACTACTAGAAAAAGCAGCAAAAACAACGAGATTTTAATTCGTCTTATTTAATACAACGACAAAATAAGTCAAAAAAGACAAGTATTGTTTTAAGTCAAATTTCTTGAGGTAAAAAAGATGAAAAACGACAATATATACGTCTTATTTTGTCTTAGTTTGACGTTTTGGTATTGTATTTAAACAAAAATTTATATTTTTGAAACAATTAAATACTATCAAATAAGACAAAATAAGACATGTGCCTTTAAAAACCAGACTTGTCTTATTTTATCTTAGTTGATGGCTTCGTAAAACTAATTATTTATTTGTAACTAGCCTGACTTTTTTGAGTTGTTTACATATGTACTAAGGAAGACAAAATAATGCCATGTTTTGGAACAAAAATTTTGAATAGTCCACTCGTCCTGATTGCTTGTCCCTTAAAATTAAAATTATATTTGTAATAATCGAATTAACTATTTTTAAACAAAATTAATGTTCTTAAAATTATTGAGTTCTACCAAATAAGACAAAGTAAGACGTGTCTCCTAAACAAATGTCGTAGGTCTTATTTTATCTAATTGTTGTCTTCCGAAAACTAATCTTTTATGCCTTATAATATTATCTACACTAACTTTTTTAAGTAGTTATATATGTACTAACTAAGAAAAAATAATACACCATTATAAAAATATTGGAGCTTCATCAATTTCATCTTAAACATAGTTTGTTAGAACTAAGTACGAGTACGTTCGATCATCGACTAAGTATCAAACATAAAATGTAAAATTATTATACAATTAATACTTTATGAAATAATATATGAATTATCAATTAGTGCATTAAAATTTAATACTATTGGTGAAACAAAAGGTCAAAAAATGAATAAACACATAGAAGCAAATAAGACAAACAAAGACAAAATTAAATTATTTGTCTTTGTTTGTCGATTTAGGTAATAAAATAATAAGATGAAAAAAGACATGGCTCCTCCTCTTGTCTTTCTTTGTCTTTTTAATTAAAGAGGTTATACCTCAATTGCCTATGTTTAACAATTTAATGATTATGTTAAACAACTTTATCGATTTTTAGCTCACTTATACAACAAAAAAGTAAAAACAACACTACAATTCAATAATCAATTAATTTCAATGTGATATGGATTTACGAAAAAATGAGATATAGTGTATTAGAACTAACTGCGAGTACGTTCGATCATCGATTAAGTATTAAGCATAAAATGTAAAATTATTATAAAATTAAAACTTTATGAAATAATATATAAGAATTATCAATTAGTGTATTCAAATGTTGAGACAAAAGGTCAAAAAATGAATAAAGACATAGTAGCAAATAAGACAAAGAAAGACCAAATTCCATTATTTGTCTTTGTTTGTCGTTTTAGGTAATAAGCAAATAAGATTAAAAAAGACATGGATCCTCTTCTCATCTTTCTTTGTCTTTTTAATTAAAGAGGTTATCTAAATACTTTGCTTATGTTAAACAATTTAATAATTATGTTACACAACTTTATCAATTTTTAGCTTACTTATACAATAAAAACACTACAATTCAATAATCAATTAATTTATGTTTCATATGGATTTATGAAAAAACGATATATGGTTTACAAGAACTATCTACTAGTACCTTCAATCATCGATTAACTATTAAACATAAATTATTATAAAATTAATATTTTATGAACTAATATATGAATTATCAATTATTGCATTCAAATTTAATACTGTTGTTAACAGAAAGTCTTAAAATGAATAAACACATAAGAGCAAATAAGACAAAGAAAGACAAAATTTCATTATTTGTCTTTGTTTGTGGTTTTAGTTAATAAGCAAATAAGATGAAAAAAGACATGAATACCTTTTCATCTTTCTTTGTCTTTCTTGTTGAAGATGTTAACTTAATATTTTGCTTATGTTGAACAATTTAATGGTTATCTTAAAAAACTTGTGAATTGTTAGCTCACCTATACAATAAACATAATAAAAGGCTATCGATATTGCCAGAACAATCTTCATTGCGACAGAGCAAAGTTTGAGTATGTACCTATTTTAACCTTTCAAATCCACTATTATATTTTATCATTATTTAATACTCCCTCCGTTCCTAGAAGATTGTCACATTTTGACTTTTGGTGGTCAACAAAACACGATTTAAAACATAAATATCTATTATTCTACATGCGAAAAGATTATAAAAAGTTAATATTTCAAAAATATATATTGAGACGAATCTACCAAGGTCCCACAAGACTATATTATTTCTTATCGTTGAAAGAGAATTCATGATCAAATTTTGTAATGTTTGACTAACAAAAGTCAAAATGTGACAATCTTTTAGGGACGGAGGGAATATCTTCTTGCAATTAGACTTAATTTTGAAAATCAGCAATAAATTAACACATTTTATATTTTAGATATAAGCATTCTTAATGCTAGTAAATCATCATTTATGAGATGAAACATTAGATAACAAAGCTTATACTATTCATTCTCAATGGGGTATAGACTCAAGATCATCAATATTTGACACTGTTTTTTAAGGTAATGCATATTGATATATGAATGATCGTTATCATCATTGGAAAGGTAATGTGGTCAAGATAAATTATATGAGATTGTTGACGAATCAAATCCTATGCTTTATGAATCCAATATTCAACGGAACAAAGGGCGATAGAAAAGAAAAAAAATAAAGGTTCAACCAAAAGAAATCCTTTACAATTCGAAATCATGGAAAAGCTCGGCAAATGTTCTCATACTCATAGTTGAGAAAATGTTGATTTAAACGTAGTAGTTTTGATTTTAATTTATTTGTCGTATGTTCATCTTTTCATTGTTTAATACTGAGTAGTAGTTCTTGTGGATATTGTGTGGCATAAACTTGCTTAACAAAATTCATTATTTAATACTGAATAGTAAGTACTAATGACATAATGTAATAGTTGACTTGAAAAGTTAAAATAGGTACATACTCAAATTTTGCTTTGGCAGAATGAAAATTGCTCTGGCAATATCGCCAGCCGTAAGAAAAGCATCACTACAAATAATAGTCAATTAATTCCAATGTGTAATATGGATTTATGAAAAAACGAGATACAATGTACTAGAACTATCTACTAGCATGTTCGATCATCGATTAACTATTAAACATAAAATGTAAAATTATTATAGAATTAATATTTGATGAACTAATATATGAATTATCAATTAGTACATTCAAATTTAATATTATTGTTGAAACAAAAAGTTTAAACATGAATAAAGACATAGTAGCAAATAAGACAACGAATGACAAGTCTTGAACTTAATTTGAATCGATTGAAGGGAACTCCCCAAATTTTCGGTGGGATAACGAAATTTTTGAATCAAAAAAGACGAAAAAGGACCTGAAATTGAAAAAAATAGGCGGGATTTTCGGATTTTTCAGATAGCAGATAAGACAAAAAACGACATATTCTTAGTTTTTTAATTTTCCTCCTCTTGCTATATATAGAGACAAACCCCATTTCTTTTACAACTTTACTTTTTTCATCTTCATCAATGCTCTCTTTTTAATCTTTTCAATTATTCATTTCATTTCATTTATTTAATCTATCATTGTATTATAATACTAAGTTGTTTATTTTGATGTTCTTTTTAGGTATTGTTATAAAAGCAATGTTAGTATATATCTCTTAATGACTCTTAAACTTATTTTTAAATATAAATTATGTTTTTTGTTGTGTTGAATATATTAATTCATATTATTTGTTTTATCTAATTATGCAACTGTACTTTATCTACACTATATATAATTGGAGAAGGGGATAATTGAAGCCCCATGTTCTCATATCCCCTACATTATATGAAGTATTTTTATTTTATTCCTATAACTACCTTATTTTTGCAAGTTATTCTCTAAATTTTTTATCTTTTTAATTATGTTTCATAATTTTGTTTTTTCAATTTACTCTCTAAAATCATGTTTTGTCAAGAAATTGAACTTAAAAAATAATGTTTTAATATTATAAGTTCTAGTAAAAATTAACCGAAAATCATATATTATGAAATTAATAAATGAATTTACACAGGTAGGTACTGTTACAAATAACTAGTATATATGTAATACCCGGTCTAAAGTAGGCGATGTGATATGTTTGATATGATTTGATTAGCACTACTCATACCATCAAGATGCATTTTCTTTTCGGGTAACCCAACTCATAAGAACTCCAAAGTTAAGCGTGCTTGACCTGGGGCAATTCTAGGTGAGCACGTGAATGAGGAGAAAACGTGCTGGAAAGACCTGTGGTGGTTTGTGAGGCCAGTCCATCAAATCAAATATCGTTCCGACCCGGTTTCGGGGGGCGGGGCGTTACAATATATTAGTTTATATAGATAGTTAATTGAATGAATCTTAAAGTTATTTTTAAATATTAATTATGTTTTTTTGTTGTGTAACTTTCAAATTGTGAAAATAGTGAAAGTCATAACCACAATTGAATTTATTGACTTATTATTAGCATGAATTGAATGCATAAATTTAATTATTTATTTTATTTCTACAATCATTTTTTTGTAATAATTTTATTTCTACAATCATTATTATAATGCCATTAAAAGATATAATGTACTAATCTCTTCATCTTCCCATTAAAAGATATACACAATTTAAAAATTAAATTAATAATAAGATATGAATGGGGAGGGGTAAAATAGTCTTGACAAAAAGTGGAAGAAACACGTAAGGGTATTGGCACTTTTATAAGTATTATAGATTATAGATAGATGATAGACTAGTAAACTCGCACGTGGAACCCACGTAGAAAGCACATGAGAAATCATATGAGAAGTAGATTATTTCTTATTCATTTCGAAATTATTTAAGGCATTGATAAACGGATTAGGCCAATGGTGCATCATATCGTTTAGCTCGGCTTTTGTGAACTCTCCCACATTCATCTGCCTCTTCAGCTAGGAGTTCTCTATGTCGTACTGGGAATATATGGACACGAACCCCCCTCCCGATCGTTGTGCTACATGCCCCAGATATCAACCCGGCTATACCAGTCAAGATCATCGTCTTGACGTCCTTCCTCACTGCGCCAACTCCCATCATCAATGAAGCAGTTGAGAGCAACCCATCATTTGAACCTACAATTGTTGCTAGAAGAACGTGATAATTATTATCAATTTAAGTACATCAACAAACTTTATCTATTTGCTTCAATTAACATTTTAGTTACCCATGTAAAATAATTAAAAAAAATTAGCCTTCCACATATAGGCAGAGTCTATCATATAACTTATAAATAGACATTTTTCTAATCAAATTATACTAGTTAATAATTTTATAATCAATTTTTACGACACTACAATTAAATATTAACTTAGTGGTCTATTCAAATTATATATATGTATATGAGTACCATGAAAGTTTGAATTGGTTTATTTAACTAAATCTAGTAACATCATTTACCTTTTACTATGGTGTATAACATTTTAACGATATGCCAGCTATATCAAATTTAAAAGCATAAACAATAGTGTCCAATGCATAAATACTTTTAAAGTAAATCAATTAATATAGATATTAGATGTCACTAAACAAGAAACATACCTTAACTTGGAGAATGATATTACGAATATTTTGTTGTACTTACACGATTAAAAATTAAAATGATTCCGGTAGAGCTTTGTGCTGATAACATGTTGTTGCAATAATATTTGTGATGCGTGAAAAGTTACATATGTTTTCTCCAAAATTTCACCTCCACTCACCATTTTGCCACAATATTTCAATTGTGATACAATTTTAAACATGGCAGAATTATAATTAACAATAGTTTTGAAATCTTGAAACCTTAATTTGTTCCATTCATCAACGCAGCGGGTAACAAGACATCCTTTGGATAACCAAACCTTTCATTGAGATTAGCCTATAAAACTTTGGAATCTTCCACATTTAGATCATCCAATCCAATTATCCAATTCCAATCAATACAAAATCATTTCAAGTGTTCAAGCAATCTACTTTCTCTTTTATAATTCGAGCATTTGTTCTTAGAAAATTTCTTAAAGTTTCTTTCGTAAAGTCCATCAAGTAGTAGTTCTTTTTTTTCTTTTTGTAAATTAGCGATGAGGTGAGATTCAAACCAGGACCTTCAATTAAAAGGTTAGAGCTTCAAATGAAAAGTTAAAATCTATCTTCAAATGAAAAGTTCAAATCTTTTCAATAGCCTATGATGAGTGGCATCTGGTAAAGACGATGGTTGGCATTTTTGAAGATTAACAACATGAAACTCACTTCACCTCTTGCCTAATCAAGTACACAAAATATAAATCTATACTATAACACAAATCTGGTATTGATTTCCATATGCAAAATATTATGGCAGCTCGACCTTTATTTACTACTACCTATGAGAAAAAAAAAAAAAAAGCATGGTTCGAAAATTTGACAATTTACTTACCTCTTGATGTTCTGATCGAGGGTAGCTAATGTATGAGTTAAGGTATGGAGTTTGCTCCTCACGTGGAAGAAAGCAACAATGAACCCAAGAAAAAAGAGAAAAGTCGGCTGCTCACTTAGAAGAAGGAAACGGAACGGAAAAAAAATAAGAATCTTTGGCTGAAAAAAGGAGAAGAAGACGTCTGATGTTTTGTTTTTTGTGTAGGGTTTTTGGCTTATTTTCGGGCTTTTATAATGCTAGCACGGGCCTGGCTCGTTAAGGCTTAATTCGGTCGACTAACGAGCTTACTAACGAGTTATAATATTTTACTTAATTATTTTATTTTAATTCTTTATTAAGTTAGGCCATAATATTACAATCTACCCCCTTAAAGAATTTCGTCCTCGAAATTTAAATCG
>CM016562.1:21582526-21682526 GCA_003412495.2 Echium plantagineum | reverse complement strand
GAAATGATTTAGGAAATATTATAATGAAACATTACCTCTTTGAATTTGCCTACAAAATCAACAAAGTAAATTATTAGTATACATTATAATTAAAAAAAATATCCACAAACTAATTGAATTTAAAAGTTTACCTACAATAACATTATTAAAGATAAAGTTAGAGACAAGTGATAATAACATACAAAAATATAAAAAATGAAATGATTTATGCAATATTATGAAACATTATTTGGATTTCCCTACAAAAATCACCAAAGTAAAATATTAGTAGTATACATCACAATTAAAAAATGAAATTAAAGAAAAGAGAAGAATGTTAGAGAGAATTTTCTCGATTTGTGAATGTTAGGGTTTGTAAATGTTGAGTTTGGTGTGAATAGTGATGTTTATATAGAGGATGAGTTGGAAAATTTCTGTAAAAAAAAACACCCGACACCAATTAGTCACTAAACCGACACCAAGTAGTTCAAAATTTTTGAATTTCCCGCACTTAGTCATTAGCGGGAAAATTGAAAATTTTTGAATTGAGATGCCAATGAATTGAAAAACACCCGACACCAATTAGTCACTAAACCGACAACAAGTAGTTCAAAATTTTTGAATTTCCCGCACTTAGTCATTAGCGGGAAAATTGAAAATTTTTGAATTGAGATGCCAATGAATTGTGACTTAATTAACTCTTATGGTTACAATCCGACACTAATGTGACACCATTTGACAGAAAAAGGGTCGCAATCTGACACTAATAGTAAAATTCAATACTAAATTGAGTTACCCATGAATTGTTACTTAATAATTAACACCAAATGAATCAATTAATTCCTCGTCTCACCTTGTTCTCACGACTATGACATATGTCAATTATGAAAATACTATGGATCAATTCATTCCTCGACTCATATTGATCTCACGACTATGATATATGTAAAGTATAAAAGTTTTTACTCAAACGACTGATTGCGAGATGTAACATGCCAAATTTGAATTCTAACACGATATATGCCTCTAACATAACATTAAATTCAAATACAATTCATTATTGTTTCATCCTATAGACAAATGTCACTCAATTAAATTGAATAAATGTACACCCGACATTGCTTGACACCAAATTGACACAAATTCACACAACTCCACACCAACTAGTCACAATCCGACACCAATGTGACACCACTTGACACAAAAGGGTCACAATCCGACACCAATAGTAAAATTCAATCCAAATTGAGTTGCCGATGAATTGTGACTTAATTAACTCATATGGTCACAATCCGACACCAACGTGACACCACTTTACACAAAAGGGTCACAATCCGACACCAATAGTAAAATTCAATCCCAATTGAGTTGCCAATGAATTGTTACTTAATAATTAACACCAAATGAATCAATTAATTCATCATCTCATTTTGTTCTCACGACTATGACATATGTCAATTATGAAAATAGTACGGATCAATTCATTCCTCGACTCATGTTGTTCTCACGACTATGACATATGTAAAGTATATAAGTTTTTACTCAAACGACTCATATGCTAGATGTAATATGTCATATTTGATGTCTAACACGATATATGGCATAACATAACAACAAATTCAAATACAATTCATTATTGTTTCATCCTATAGACAAATGTCACTCAATTGAATTGTATAAATGTACACCCGACATTGCTTGACACCAAATTGTATAAATGAATTGTTACTTAATTAACTCCAAATGGTCACATTCCAACACCAATGTGACACCACTTGACACAAAAGGGTCACAATCCGACATCAATAGTAAAATTCAATCCCAATTGAGTTGTCAATGAATTGTTACTTAATAATTAACACCAAATGAATTAATTCATTCCTCGTCTCATGTTCTCACGACTATGACATATGTCAATTATGAAAATACTATGGATCAATTCATTCCTCAACCCATGTTCTTCTCACTACTATGACATATGTAAAGTATATAAGTTTTCACTCAAACGACTTATATGCGAGATGTAATATGTCAAATTTGATTTCTAACAACATAACACTAAATTCAAATACAACTCATTATTGTTTATTCTCATAGACAAATGTCACTCAATTGAATTGTATAAATGTACACCCGACATTTGACATCAAATTGACACAAATTCACACAACTCCACACCAAATGGTCACAATGCGACACCAATGTGACACCACTTGACACAAAAGGGTCACAATCCGACACCAATAGTAAAATTCAATCACAATTGAGTTGCCAATGAATTGTGACTTAATTAACTCCTATGGCCACAATCCGACACCAATGTGACACCATTTGACACAATAGGATCGCAATCCGACACCAATAGTAAAATTCAATACCAAATTGAGTTGCCAATGAATTGTTACTTAATAATTAACACCAAATGAATCAATTCATTCCTCGTCTCATGTTGTTCTCACAACTATGACATATGTCAATTATGAAAATACTATGGATCAATTCATTCCTCGGCTCATGTTGTTCTCACGACTATGACATATGTAAAGTATATATGTTTTTACTCAAACGACTCATATGCGAGATGTAATATGTCAAATTTGATTTCTAACAAGATATATGCCCCTAACATAACACTAAGTTCAAATACAATTCTTGATTATTTTATCCTATAGACAAATGTCACTCAATTCAATTGTATAAATGTACACCCGACATTGTTTGACACCAAATTGACACAAATTCACACAACTCCACACCAAATGGTCACACCCGACACCATTCGACACCACCCGACACCACCCGACACCATCCCGACACCAAGTAGTATTAATCTTAAGTTTTTTTTTAGTATTCCGTTTTTTCATAATAAATAATAATCTATAAAAATGTATAATAATAATATAACCGACACCAAACCGACACTAAGTGACTTAAACCAATTTGCCATAATTCGAAATTATGCATCAGACGCCAATTCGACACTAAATTGACACCAACTATTAGAAACTCTGAGAATCACAAAACCGACACCAAACCGACACCATACCGACACTAAATGCAAACGGTTTAGTGACGCATTTTTTTCCGACACTGAAAGTGCATATTCTAGTAGTGTAACTGGAACGATCATCTATATTTATGGGATGTTTTCAGTCACTTATATGTGTTTTAAATGATTCTAGTCAATAATTTATATTTTAAAATATATCCTAACTAGTGTCAGCGTTAAGGTTATCGTTAAGTATGTGTTAAATTAGGCATTTGTTTAGCACGTGACTAGCGGGAAAGGTTTTTCGAATATTAGCCTAATCTCCCGATTCAATGTCGATGATGGTGATTTTTGGGCGATTTCGGGAGCTCGGATAATTTCGAAAGTGTTTTTGGATGATTGTGTATTTATTAGTTCAAGACATATATAAGTCAAGATTAATGGACATTAAATGACTATATTACCCTTCTCCCTAATCCCGATCGAGCTAATCATATACTTAATTTAACACCTACTTAACGGTAATTTTAACGGTGAAATCAACTAGGACACAATTTAAAACATGAGTGATTGACTGGAACCATTATTTGAAATACAAGTGATTGATTGAAAACATCCTATAAACACGAATGATGGTTCAAGCCATTTGCACTATATATATCATTCCCTATCTATCTCCAGCACGATCACAAAATTAAGAACATTGTTTACCATTAAATTTGTGTGTTTACCACTCGTATCAATCCTAACTTCGATCAAAATTTGGCTTTATATGTTTCACTTAATCACTTTATATAATTTATGTCAACTAATAATGCATGAGTATTATTATTTTCTTTATTATTCTAAAGAGCAGTATTTTAGTTCTAACGTTAAATGCATGAGAATTCTAATTGTATGATATGGAACAATTAGCATTGACTTTAAATAACATATATACACTAAGGCTCGATTATCAAAATAATTAATTATATATAGTATTCCTCACATGGAACATGAGAACAAAATTAATTTCTTTAAATACAATTCTCAACTATCACCCAAAGTCTCTCGTCAAATAGATTCTGGTCGGTAAGAGCCAATAACGACGTAAAAATATCTTGCTCGAACTTTTATTATGTCCCGCTTGTTTTGATATCTCTTAACATTACTATCGAAATGTGCTAAGATAATGATCAATTTTGTTTTAAATAGCGCCTTTTGAGCTATCATGCGTCTTTACTAGAAGCAAAATATGTGGACTCGTGGAGCAGCTTGTTCAGAAAACGCTCTTTTTCGTTCTTCACAACTTGTATGTTTCATTTAAAGCACTATATATAATTTTCAATGTTCACACATACACTTTAAGAAATATACAAACTTTAACTTGTAGCATTCGGTATTAAAATGTCATTTTCTAAAATTTCGAGGAAAAGAAAGCCAAAACTATATATAATTTTCATGTATGTGATGTGATCGTGGAGTATACTAGAGTGGAAATTAAAGATGTTTGTTACAAAATATTGTTCTTATCTTCAAAGAGCTCTACTAACATTAACATACAGCTATATATTATTACAATTATTAAAGCAAAATGTTGTAATAGATGGTGATCTTGGGGAATCCAAAAAAATCCAATATATGTTTGGAAAGTTCCAAAACCATAGACTTTGATAAGAAAGCATTTCTAAAGATCTTTACACTATTGTTTTTTCCTATTTGGCATATATTAACGTTTATACCAAATCTAAACAATAAATCGTCCATAATGATAGGGATATATAGAATTATAATTGAGAGGACGAATAAAAAGCCAGTTAAATATATAATAATTATATAGAAATATATTAAAGCTTCATGCATGAGAAAACGGACCATATTATCATTATATAAGTTAGTATGATAAATCACGAAAATAGTAACTTCGCCATTGGAGTCTTTGTAGAGTACGCTATGCCGGCATCCTTTGAAATCAATTTCTCGGCTTATTTCGGTATTCTTTCTAGATTCGAAAGTAACAAAAAATATCGAAAAATGGATTAATACGTTCGACCCTCATGCGTAAAAGAATTATTAAATTGCGATGGGTTAATTAATAATTCAAAGATAGATGAAAAGTGATAAAAAAAAAGCATTCACTCCTCTTGTCTATCTTGTTTTTATAGTACCTTTACCCTGGATCTCTCTCTTATTTAGTAAAAATATTGAATCTTGGCTTATTCATTGGTGAAATCTCGAGAAAAATAATTATATAAATAATGATACATAAATTTCTAATTAATATAAAATTAGAGTATGTACTTCAAAAAAAGTATGAAATGTTATGCTTTCAACAACATTCTAAATTAAACCTCTTGATAAAAATTCATGTCACATGTCAATAGCCTATTTCATTGATTAAACTCATTAACGTACTATTGTAACAATAATTTACGCACCCACATCAATTTTTCTAATAAAGTTATCAATTATTATCCTTAAAGGGTCTAATAAAGTTAATCAAATTTTTATGGTAGCTGAATTATTATGAAAATAAGTATATAGTATTCCTCACAAGTCACATGCAAGGAACAACATGAATTTTTCTAATACAATTCTCGATTATCATCAAAGCCTTATCAATTCGGTCTCAACTATATATCACAGTAAATCTAAATTATTTGACTCGAGCTTTCACGATTTCTCGAATGTTATATCCCTCATCCCGTGAAGATAGTTTGGTTTCACCAATATGATCGATTATTGTTCATTCTTCATAACTTGTCTTATTTAATCAGTATTTAGTTGTGTTTCATTACGTAATATCGCAATAATAATAACTTTAACAAGTACGTACAATACGTGAGTATTAAAATGTTTTTTTGTAGAATTATAATAAGAAAGAATCATAGCTAAAAAATATCTTCATGAAAGTGAGGAATATAAAAGAATGGGAATAAGATTTTTGTCACAAGAGATTGTTCTGATCTTCGTATAGCTCTTCTAACATCTAACATAGATCCAATATATGTGGGAAAGTACCAACACCATAGACTTTGGATGATAAATCATTTTAAAACAAAAATCCTTATTTATACTATAATCTTCTGAGTTTTTTCTTATGTGATAACACAAATGTGTTATTTTTGTGTTAAAATCATGGAGTATAAATTAGCAATAAATTAAATTTCGAAATTCACCTCACCAATAGAGTAGTCTTCAATATAAAGTACCCTGCCGGCAGCCTTATGTTGTGGTGTCAATGCAGTTGTAAAAAATGGAAGAGTACGATAGTTATATGATCAGTTTCAGAAGTTTTAATATTAAAAAATAGGGTTAATCATACCAAAGATAACTGAAAGTATCTAATATATTCAGTTCGATCACCTTTATTTTAAACGGACCATGTTGGATCATTCAATTGTATTTTTTTTGGGAAAACTTGGTCACTGAGCTATATTAAAGATTTTTGGTGTATTTCGTAAATTTTCAACGAGGGCAATTTTGTCCGTTTTGTGTAAATATTATTAAGCGTTTTCTCTCTCGAAATTTATTGAGAAAAACTCTCTAGAAAAATTCATCTGGATCTTTTCATCTTTGGATTTTACTCTAGTTTACACTAAATCTGTTTTGATTACTGTATTCCTGTACTCTGATTTCTATAATTTCTCTATTCACTATAGAATCAGACATTATTCGTGAATCATAAATTGTTCACTTACTGAAGCAGAGGCGCAACCCATTGAACTTTCTGACACGGATTTACAGGATGATTTGGCAGATTATGAAATCAGTGCTTATGTAAAATGTCTACTCTTTAAAAAAAGGGAGTGGTTAATTTAGAAAGATTTTATAAAATAGTGTCCAAAGCATGAAATTGTCAAGGTATACGGTTATCTCTTATCTCTGACATTATTCTTCAAGTGTTCTTTCCTAATGCCAAGGACAAACAAAGCATATCAAATCAAGGCCCTTGGTGTTTCGAAAATAATTTACTCCTCATGGTTGAACGGAAGAGAGGTTTGGATCCATTATCCATTCGTTTGATTCATGCTTGTATTATGTTCAAGTTGGGGATCTTTCTAAGGAATACTTCACTAAATACGTTGGGGGCGGTTAGGAAGTTCTTTCAATGAGTGTGATCGTATAGAATTGTGTACGGATAAGTCTGGTAAACGATACTTTCATACGTTTTCGACTTCCACTTAATGTCCCTCTTCGGAGGCTTATCACACTCACAAACCAAAAGGATTTGGTTTCTCGGTATCTTGCATATGAAGGACTCCCACATTTGTGCTTTTATTGTGGTTTCATTGGCCATCTTATTGGACATTGACCCAAATTGGAAGGAGCTACTAATTTTAAGGAACATGTGGTTTATGGTATGTGGATTAAAGTGCAACCAAAAAAGTCCTAGGTTGAATTTGCTCTCCTTCATGAGCGTGGAAATCAGATTATTGTTGTTGGAGGGGGTGGATCGTATATAGCTTCATCTCTTGGAAATTCAGATGAAGACACTATGGATGAACATCAAGATAATTCGGCTTTTCTAAAAACAGTTCAGGAAGATTCCATTACTATCAACGAGGATGCTGTTATGGCAGGACAACAATCATCGTCTTTGGAATTGACACAGGTTCATCACAATGACGAAAAGGGTAACCGTTTTACCAAAAATCGGATCAAATGGTCTTCTTCTATTCCAGTTTCAACAGTTTACTCCTCTATTTCATTGGACTCGGCCAATCCATCAGAACCTACTGAATCTCCTAAATGCAAATGCTCTTCAGTTTTTCAAAATTCATTCTGCAGATGGTTCTTATCCAAAGGAAATAGTTTCTGTCCTCAAGGCTTCAAAGAAAAAACGGAATTATTCATTTGACAAGGAATCGTCTTCTTCTCCTACTCATAAGAAGTCGACTCTTTCTAATTCTAGATTGGATTATTCTCTCTCAATGGAGACTGCTCAGCAGTCCCGCCGATCACCATGAATCTGTTAAGTTGGAACTGCAGGGGTGTAGGTCATCCCCGAGCAGTTATATCTCTTGTACGTTAAGTTAATTTACATAAATCTTGTATTGTTTTTCTTTTAGAAACTAAATTATGGAGTAGTGAATGGCAACAGATTCAAAGAAAAACGAAACTATTTCATATGCTTGATGTTCAATCTAATCGAAGAAATGGTGGTATTGCTTTTTTATGGTCTAAACAACTTGATGTGAGTATTAAATCTTATTCTACTCATCATATTGAAGCAGTGATTGACGAGGGTTGTAGTCATGCATGGAGGTTGATTGGATTCTATGGTTATCATGAAAATTGTTCTGGGAACTACTTCATCATATTGACAGTTTATCTTAGTGTCCTACGGTATTCATTGGAGATTTTAATGAAGTAACGGTTAGTCATGAACATGCTTCCCATAGGAGAGCTCGACCGCTGTGGCAAATTCGGAATTTTAACCAAATTGTACAAGCCTGTGCGTTATTTGATCCTGGATTCAAGGGTTATGCGTTTACGTGGTGCAACAACTTCATTGCCGCTTATTCAACTCGTGCTAGACTTGATAGAGCTTTGGCTAATAATGATTAGATATATCTTTTTCCAGAAGCAGAACTTGTCCATGGTACTTGTAATCACTCGGATCATGTACCCTTATTAGTACATCTGGGTACTCGACGCCATGATTTCCGTAAACCCAAAGCAAGATTCTGGTTTGAAGAGAGTTGGAAACTCTACGAAGGGAGTCGAAGAGTAGTCCAAGAATCATGGTCTCAAACAAGTTCTGCTTATCTAGGAGAGAGAGTCTTCAACAACATTCTTAAATGTCGTATGGGAGTTCTCTAATGGAAGAGGGTTGAGTTGGTAATGTCCAAAATAAAATTGCTGCCAAACAACAAGAATTAGGGACTATCCAACAAGGAACAATTACAGATTCCTCTAAATTGCAAGCTTTGACTCTAACAAATCTCCCCAGCCCAAAGCCTCAATCCCTAGCTCTTTCCACCTTCTCAATTTTCTCTCTACCTTTGGTTTCGAGGATCTCCCAAACATGGGATGTTCTTTTACCTGGTCTGGTATCCGGAAAGGTATCAAAATCTATGAAAAAATTGACAGGGCTATGTACAATTTTGAATCTTCTAGCTCCTTTCCATCGGCCACCTGTAAATCTCTCCCCATTCAAAGATTGACAGGGCTATGTAAATCTCTCTTCACCTTCAATACCCGTCCCTTCAAACTGGAGTCTTTCCTTACCCTCCTTCCTGATTTTCCCCTCTTGGTTAAGTCCTCTGCCCTCTAATGCTACTGCAGGACACTCTTCCTCTTCCTCCCATCCCTCCTCTCATTCCTTCACTCTTGTTAATGACATTAAAACACTAAAAATATCCATCAAGCACTGGAACTCTTGTCGCGTTAGTAATATTTTCAATTAAATCAAACAACTCCAGTCACAACTGATCATCGCTCAATCTAAGCCTGACTCTCCAGCTAATCAACGGAATGATGAGCACATAAGAGCTCAACTTGATCTCCTCCTCACCTCTAAGGAATAATATTGGAAACAAAGAGCTAAAATCACGGCAATCTCCGAGGGAGACTGAAATACTAAATCATTTCATCCTCATGTCAAATACAAATCTAAAATTAACAACATCCTTGAAATTAAAGATAACCATGGAAACCTCATTTCAAATGATGAGCTTATCAAGTAACACTCTAAATAATAGTTTGAGCAACGCTTCCAAACCAAAACTTGTCGCACCTCAAACCCTCACACCTCATCCTACCCCTCCCTCCATACATTTACTAAAAACCCTCTCTTCCTCCCAAATTGATGACCTCAACATTCCATTTTCTCTTGAGGAGGTTAAGACAGCTCTTTTTCAAATGAACCACTATAAATCTCCAGGCCCGGATGGCCTTCCGGTGGAGTTCTATCAAAAGAATTGGGATATTGTTGGCAACGACCTCACTCTGGCAACCTTAGAATTCCTAAACAACGGATTCATTCTTAAGGAAATTAGCAATACCTTTATCACCCTCATTCCTAAAAGTTGACTGCCCGGAATTCATTGGGGACTTTAGGCATATTAGTCTTTGCAATGTTATCTATAAGATTGGTGCGGAAACCCTTGTCAACATACTCAAGCCTCACCTCAATAATATCATCTCCCCTTTTCAAAATGGGTTTATACATGGTAGGAATTCCAGGACAGCATCATCATGGCTCAGGAACTTAACCACTACATCAGAACCACTCAAATGAAAATACGTGGTCGCTTCTATCAAAATTGATATGAGCAAAGCCTTCGATAAGGTCAATTGAGACATTCTTCTTTCCCTCTGCTAGAAGCTTAACTTCCCCTAGCACTGGATCCAACTTATCAAGCAATGCATATCAACCATTAGATATTCTCTCATTAACAATGGTCAGCCCTTTAACCTCTTCTTCCCTAATTGTGGGTTGCGTCAGGGTGACCCTCTCTCACCAATTCTATTTGCCCTATGCACCGAAGCCCTCTCTTCCTCCCTCTCCTAGCTTCAAACAGCAAATGCACTCAAAAGAGTTTTCGTTGCAAAAGACGGACCTAGCATCTTTCATCTCCTCTTTGCTGATGACTGCTACTTCTTTCTTCACCTCTCTCCCAAGTTTGTCACAGAGTTCTCCAAAGCCCTCAATCAATTTTGCTTTGATTCGGGCCAAATCATTAACCTTAATAAATCCATCATTACTTTTAGTCCTAAAAATCCTCTTCTCTCATTAACAATGGTCAGCCCTTTAACCTCTTCTCCCCTAATTGTGGGTTGCGTTAGGGTAACCCTCTCTCACCAATTCTATTTGCCCTATGCACCGAAGCCCTCTCTTCCTCCCTCTCCTAGCTTCAAACAGCAAATGCACTCAAAAGAGTTTTCGTTGCAAAAGACGGACCTAACATCTTTCATCTCCTCTTTGCTGATGACTGCTACTTCTTTCTTCACCTCTCTCCCAAGTTTGTCACAGAGTTCTCCCAAGCCCTCAATCAATTTTGCTTTGATTCGGGCCAAATCATTAACCTTAATAAATCCATCATTACTTTTAGTCCTAAAAATCCTCTGTCAGTTCAAAATTCAACCCTTAACCTCCTCGGAACCAAAGCTTCCTCATCCTTTGGAAGCTAACTTGGTATCCCTTTGGATATTTCCACTAACATGAAGCAGATCTTCACCGACATCATTGACAAAATCAAACGTAATATCTCCTTCTGGAACTGTAAATTCCTCAACTTTTCTGGTAGAGCAACTATGAAATCCATCCTTCGTGCAACCTTGGTCTATCCTATCTAAATCTACAAATTCCCACTCCACGTCCTTCATTAAATCGATAATATTAAGGCCAACTTCCTTAGGAGTGGAACTCAGGGGCATAAGATCCATTGGATCAACTGGGAAATCCTCCACTTAAAAAAATTTAAAGGGATACTTGGGTTCAAGCATCTTCACTATTTTAATCTTTCCCTCCATGCCAGAAACAGCTGGAGGATCACCAATAAACCCAACCTCCAGGTCACCAAATTACTAAAATCCGCCCTCTTCTATTCCTAAACACAATTCATCCTAGACTTCGAAGGGTTTAGCTTTAGGCATTTCCTACATTGATAAATACTCCTCTTGGAATGTAAGAAAACTTTGGGATGATTCCTGGATCACCATACGGAACTCCAAGAATAAATTTCATCCATCCCTTTCCTCCCTCAATACTTTCCCCCTTAGCAACTGCCACCTCTCTACGTCTCTGACCTGATCTCCAATGACAACAATTGGCATCGGATTCTCATCTCCAATCCCCTTCCCCCACACCTTATCAAGGACATCCTTCATATCACTCCTACCCATGACCCTGACTCCAGGGGTTGGACGGAGGACCAATTTCTTGTCAAAGACCTCTACACCAAATTCAAACATGATCAGCTTGATGAGATCACATATCCATCCAACCATCATATAATTTCTTGCGAAACCTGGAAAAATCTCTATAAAATCCCTTTCCCAAAAAAGATCCATAATTTTTTCTGAAGGTTCTTACTCAACGGACTTCCCAAAGACCTAATCTCCATTAAAACAAAAAATTCCATTTGTCTTACCTGTCCACTGTACAACTTGGCTCCTGAAAGCTCCTAACATCTTTTCTCCAAGTGCTCTTTCTTAAAATCTATCTTTTACTCTCAAAACATTTTCATTTCATCCTCTGACCTCATTAGCCTCACGATCTCTAGTTGACTAATGAAAAGTGGACTAAAGCTAATATTATAGTTATTCTTAAATTTGGAAGTTCCCTTTGGGCCATCTAGCTCTCTAGGAACGACTGCCTCTTTAATGGAGGCCCACCTGACTCTTCCAAGAGTTCTGGGCTTGCCCATTCTCTGGTTAAAGAATGGCACAAAGGTGACTTGATCAATCAAAGTCGTAGATATTCTAACAATTTACAACTGTCGGATAATCTTGCGGCAAAAAGACCCCTCTGCATCTCACTCAAAGACTGCACCGCTATTCTCAACACCAACTGCAAGAGGACTTTTCAAAAAAGAGACAACAAAATCCTTCTCGGAGTCACTTTTGATTCATCCCCAAAATGGTTCATCTCAACGACCATCTATAGAAAACATTCGAACATTGAAGGGTCTAGTCTTTACAAAGAAGACACCAATGGAGCCTTAAATTTGAAGAACATCAGTGCTGGAATTCTTACATCAATTCTCATTGCTAGAAACATCAACAACCATAACATCTTCCGAAGGATAAAGAATTGAAATATTTGCTCAATAATGACTCAAGGAATTGTTGTAATATTTTTTGGAAGCCCACTGAAGATGGATGTCCCCAGTCGCTCAAGGAAATAGTTATAAATGACTTAATTCAATGACTAATGTTTCTTCTCTAAATCGTGATTGTAATGGCTTCTTTGGCCTAAACTATCATCAAGTTATCGCAATGTTTCACTTATAAAAAAAATTAAAAAGAAAAAAAGTTAAAAAGAAAGAAGAAAGAAACGTATTAGCTTCTTCTTTGTTTTTTATTTTTTCTTAATTGAATTTTGTGTCTTTTATTAGTTAATTAGTTTTTCATGTTTTATTTTAATTAGTTTTTCATGTTTTATTTTAATTTTTTAAAATGATGATTAAATGTTAATAAATGTGAACCATGAAATTGCCCTAGTTAAAAACTTACGCAATGCACCCAAAATATTTCAAAACGGCCCAGTAACCTAGTTTTACAAAAAAATCCATTTAAAATGAGGGTGATCGAATTGGAAATATTAGATACTTTCAGTGATATTTGATGCCATTAACCCTACAGAATATACTACTGCTCATAGCATTTTTGTTCTAATGTCATTGCCGTTGCATTTTTGAATTACGATTGGAACGATTTGCGAGTTCAAATCATTTACTTGTTTAATTATTTTTTGGAATTTAAGCGAATCGAAACGATTCCATTTTTTTCAAATTAATTTCGAACCGTTTACGAATCAAACATTCAAACCGAGTTTATCAGCGGTTTAATTTACGAGTGAACCGATTTGTTTACCGATCCGGACCGGTTTGGTCTCGGACCGGCCCGTATTAACAGCTCTAGTTCTGATTAAAGTAAAGATTTGAGCTCCTTTTCTTAGAGCTAATTGCATAATTGGTGGAATGTAGTTGTATTTTAGTCCCAGATAGTTATAAATGTTGCAGGTAGTTATAAATGTTGCAAGTAGTACTAAAAGTGACACAAGTGTTGCAGTAGTATAGTCCCCGAAATTGGCAAATGTGCAAGATTGTCAATTTTGGGACTACATCGCAACACTTGGGCGGCTTCCGGGGACTAATTAACAACAATCTAACTATCTGGGAGCAAAGTGCAACTGAATCCCACTATAGGGGACCAAATCGACAACTATCTCGCTTTTCTTAAGTACTACACTTAGGACATGTTTGTAAATCCATTAACCACTTAAAATTAATTAATTAAATATTGTTTTATTAAATTTGGTTGTGATTGTATATTAAGTGCTAAACAAATAACAAATTAAAATCGTATCAAAATCCTTAACAAAATTTTGAATCATACTTCTCAACTTATTTTGTCTTTTTACTCTATGGGAACTGATGAATTTTCATTTTGGAGATTTCTCCTTCCATAATTTTTTCCACATATACATGCATGTTCTTCCAAATGCATATATTGTTACTATAACTTTTTATATTTGTTAATTTTAGTATAATTTTTATTATTAAAGTGATTGTTATCATTATTATAATGCTAATACTAATAATTATTATTATTCTTCTTAATCTTATTATTATGGTTGTTATTCTTCAATATATATTCTTGTTATAAATATTCTTATTATTAATATTACTACGAACTACTATTATTATTGTGGTTATTATTCTTATTATAATAATATTTATAATTTATATATCTCATTTAATATTATTTTATTATATATTATTTATATCTAAATGAACTAAACTATTATGTAACACCTAAATATTTTCAAGATTTAGTTCTATTTATATTTAGTTTCAAACATTCAATGTTCAATAATTTATAGTCAGACGTTTGATATCAGATTTATGTTTTTAAATTTAACAAACGTGTAGTTAGTGACATACAAATCATTCTATTCATGATAGAATATTATCACATTTTAAATTTTAATAAGTTTAATTAATTTCTAAATTTTAAACTTAGTTAAGATCATGAATTTGTATATCAAATTAAACAATCTCAGTACATTTTAATATTAAATTGATAGTTCTATTCAAAATGGAATTTTGAGTCTTAGTTAAGATCATGAATTTGTAAAGTTTTGATCATCAAAGAAAAATTAAACAATTTTTCAGAGTGGAAGCAACTAGCAAGGGACTATTAATAATACTCAGCAAAGCATCAACATAAAACTTGAATAGCCTTTAATTTGTAGACTAAAACATTGTTTAAATATTTGGAATGGCCATCCCCACCTTGCCACCTTCCGAAGTCTTTAATTTCGAGTAAAATTTTCATTATGTTATTAAAATTTTAAGAATTGATAGATAATATTTATTATATATTTGCTAGAGTACGTGCTGAAAAAAAAGTTAAATAATAAAATATTTGACATAAAAATTGAATACATAAATAAAATGAATATTTTTCGAGTAATTATAAATTTATATTCGAATAATTCTAAACATAATCTAATGCATTCATCGCTTATTATCTAAACAAAAGAATAAACATAATCTAGTGCATTATTTTTTTCTTAAACAATGGCGTGTTAGCGTTAAGAATTGGGCTACTCCCTCTATTGCCAATTGGTTTTAGAGTGGAACCTCATAGACTTTTAACGGTTAGCCTTTACCAAAACATGGCCTTTTAATCTATTGTTTCCTTGGATTTATTAATTGATGATGTATGTGTAAGTCAATCACCTACTGAAATGAAGCTATTAAGTTGTCTCAATTATAAGATTAATAAGATAATCCTATTCTATTCATTGCTTTAGCAGCAGATTAACTTGTTTATTATTAGTAAGTATAATTATGCTGTCAAACAATCAAGTTGTCAAGTGATAAAAGGGTCGTTTTCTTACAAATGTGTAAACATATAATACATAAATAATAAACCTGATCTGTTATAAGCAACAAAATAGTAGAGTTTCGGTGTATAATTACGGTTTTGCCCCCTATTTAAATGGGTAATAAAAGAGAAAAATTAGTTGGGGGCAAAATCATAATTTCTAATAGATAAAACCATTCTTTTAGTATGTATAGTGTTGCCCTTAATAAACCCTTTGGTGACATTTGACGTGACTTATATATATGTGTGCCTAAATTGTCCCTTAACCGAGTACTGAAATTATTACCTTCTGGCATTTTAGCATTGTCATTTTTCATCGTTTTTTATTTAAAATTAATGTTCTTACCATTTAAAATAGACTTAATTAATTTACTACAAAAACTATTTGAAGTAATACTAAAACTAGTTTTCAATTAGTGTTTATTAGAGAATTTGGAAATGCCAAAACAATTATTTTTTAAGTTGTGTAATACGACGAACACGATGAGAATTTGGAAATGCCAAAACAATTTTTTTTAACCCTTAGATGCTTGTACCCCTCTTTCTATGGTTGTGCAGTAAAATGAATATCAAACCGTCTAAACCGACCAAACCAATTTACGTTGAGTCGATATAGTCACTTTTAATTTTTGATTTGGTTTTAGTTTTTGCTATAATAATACGCCACAACCCGAACCGAACCACTAATGTAACTTAATAAGAAAAACTATGTTACAGTAGAACTTCTATTACTTAATAATCTTGGGACCGGTCGAATTTATTAATTTAGAGAATTATTAATTTATCTATAAATTAATAATTTATTAATTTAAAGAGTTATTGCATGAGATGAAAAGTTTTTGCATTAGTATATATATAGAGTTAATGACATTAATAGTTTAAATCATTAAAAATAGAGCCCGGGGTAATTTATAATAGGGCCCGGGGCAAAAAATAAAAAAGGGGCCCTATTAGAAATTGCCCCATACACAAAAAAGCTTCTCCAACTATTACTAGTGAGTAAATACTCGTATGACCAGATCCGGTCCTGATATTTCGTGATCAAAGGCAAAACTTTGAAAGGGAGTTCTTATAAAAAAATCATTTGAATTTTTAATATAAAACAATCCAATTTATTATAGCTAAACTATTTGAAGTTTAAAAGTTAATGTTTTTTGAAGTTATGACACAAATAAAATAGTTAAATTCATCTTATAAACATAAAAATCAATCTCCTTCACTATATGTCTTTTGAGTTTAGGTAATATATTTTGAAAGAAATCATTGGTAAAAGTTTGGGGGAAGAGTTACTTTATCTTTTTCTTTTTCTTTAAGAATTATTAAACAACAGATATTTCAATATATAAACAAAAATAGAATTATTAGACAATGAAACAAAGTAAAAAAATGATCTTTTGAGAGAAAAATGTTATATATATATACGATCTATGACTTCATTTAAACTTTTACAAAGTAAACCATGTAAGTAATTTGTCGTTTAAATTTGTGGTTGTGGATTTGCTTGATGATTAAGGTCTTAATGGTGGTGTAGCTTGTGTAATCTAATTCATGCATTTAACCTTCAATTTATTTTGATAAACTAAAAAGAAGCTAAGAAGATTTGAGCTCTAGCCCTCAAATTTAAAGGTACACTTGGTTTCATTAGTTTATAGTTGGTTTTTGTTCAACTTATGTGTAGATATAATATAGGTTTATTTTCACAATCGATCACTTATGCTTCATAACGTTCACCATTCGATGACTCATGTTTCATTTTGGCCTTCTTGATCACTCGTGTTTCAATATCATGTCTCAGCCAGTTTTTGGGTGAACTTTTCCGTTAAATTCAATTTTTAGCCAAATTGATCCTTAATTTGGAAGGGGTAAAATAGTCAATTAATATAAAATCATTTTTGCATCCATAATATAAAAATCCTCCTAATTAAGCATGAGTTTTTAGATTTAATTCAGTACAAAAAAATGATTTTATGTTAATTGACTATTTTACCCCTCCGAATTAAGGATCAGTTTGGCTTAAAAATTAGTTTAACGAAAAAGTCAATCCACAAACTAATGAGACATGGTATTGAAACATGAGTGATCGAATGGTGAAAGTTATGAAACATGAGTGATCGATTGTGCCATTAACCCTTAAGGTTATGGTACAACCAACCATACGTGTTTCATAGTATTCATCATTCCATCACTCATGTTTTACTTTGACCTTTTGGATTACTTATATTTCAATATGATGTCTTAGTTGGTTTTGCGTTAATTTTTTTTTTTTTTTTTGTAAATTAGCGATGAGGTGAGTTTTGAACCCAGGACCTTCTAGTCACTAGCAAGAGTCTTTTCCACTAGGCTGTTCGATTAACTCAGGTTTTGGGTTAAGTTTTACGTTAACTTGATATCATTAGAGCATTCACACTAGTTTCTTTAAAAATTTTATTATCTCAATAATGGAGAGGGAGTAGCTAAAATTGTTAAAGTTGTACATTTCTAATCTCCCTATTGAGGGTTGGCCCACAGTAAAATTGGGGAAGTAGAGTTGGCAAGGTGAATATTTACACTCTCCTACCCAAGTCTCAAACCTCACTTTTTCTCTTTTCTCTCCTACATGATCTATCTCTTCTACCTTTTCATTGAATTTTTGCTTTTGTTTTTATTTAATAAGGAGTAAAGTAAGGAAACTAAAATAACACTAAAATTAAAATCATTCCCCAAAATTGATAAAGGTAATATATATTATATAGAGAAGAATTTAAGTATAATTTTGAGGAAACTAGTGTGAATGCTCTTAGCGACATGTTTTTGTTATATTTTTCTACATTTTTACCCGTGACAATAATTGTTTCAATGTATAAAAACTCATGGGTTTGAAATAAATATATTTTTACCCCTAATAATTATGCATGTGCTACTAATAATATCAACTTAACGGAAAACTTAACTCCAAAATTAACTGAGACATGATATTGAAACATAAGTGATCAGAAAGGTCAAAATAAGCATTAGTGATCGAATAGTAAATGTTTAGAAACATGTATGACCGATTGTGTCATTAACCCTATAATATATGAATATTATTGTTTTACACATCGGGGGCCCTAAAATTTTTGTGCTTGGGTGGTCGTCCACCTGGCACCTCCTCAGGGCCGGCCCTTCCCGTATCATAATGATCTATTTTATGTTTTAAGTTTTATTGCGCCACAATGAAATTTAGAATACTTTTTCTTTATTGTTAATTGGCGTATGAAATAAATGATATTTGTGCGACTTTTTTTAACTCTTAAGGAAGTAATATTGATTCTGAAATAGTAAATTTACAGATACATTTTTACTTTTTCATAATTAACAATTTATGCATTTGAACCGACCAAACCGACCTACTAAGTTCCCAAAAAATTCAAAGCAAGCAACATGGTTTATAGATTGAGAAAGTCGATTTTGGTTTTGTCTTTTTAAAAACCGACAAAAATCACATTGATTTAAAAATAGAGCAAAACGCGCCCAAACTGAACCACGTGCACCCCTACCTTTCGGCCCTTCTCCTTCAGCCACCATAGTCTGCCCCCTCCCCTCCTCCAAGGACTACTAACCACCAACACTACTCCTTTTCCGTCGTGAAAAGGTATGTTTTTTCTACGATTTTCTATTCTTAGTTCATTATTAAAGTTATTGTTTATTATTCTTGAATTGTACTCCCATCGTTTTAAAATCTTTAATCGTTTAGAAAAAATTTAGTTTTTCATAATACTTGATTGTTTACGGAAAACAATGTATTTTTGTACTCATATTTTCCTTTTTGACCCTTGTTTTAGAGATTACTTTTTATTTTGAGAATATTACGTTGGATATAATAGTAAATTTTCCTAAATCCTTAATAAAAATACGTTTTGCTTAAACAATCAAATATTTTGAAACAAAGGGAATAATTTTAATTTTATTGTTTAATCAATTAGTTGTTTCATTGTTCTATGATGTTAATCAGTTACTTATTCATCCTCTTAATTTTGAAATTGATATAGTAATGAATTTTTAAGTTAAAGGTAGTTTGTTAAACTGTTTAATTGTTTTATTAATTCAAATATTAGGTGTATTATTTGATTGTTGCTTGTGGTTAATGGTTAATGGTTGTGGTGTTGATCGTTGGAGGTGGTGGTGGTGGTGGTGATAGTGATGCTGATTGTTGATTTTTTATGGTGGTGTTAATTGTTATAGGTGGTGGTGGTGTTGATTGTTGATGATGATTTTGATTGTTGGTTGATGGTAGTGTTGATGATAGGATGGTGAAGAAGAAGTATAAGAAATTTCAGAGAAGATGTTTTTAGCAAAAAACTCCATTAAGGACTTAACATACAATTTGTGAGAGACGGGTACTAAAATGAAAAATATTTAAAAATGAGCTAAAATTTAACAAAAATATTAGGAGGGGGTATTCTTCCAATTTTCTCCTCCTTTTACTAGTTATCCAAATAGGTTACCAGTTACTACCTAGCGACTTTTACTACATGGTCTCAAAATCAGTTATGATTGGAAGATAACTTTGTAAGAATTAAAAGTCGTTTTGATCTCAAGTAGTGAACATAGTTTCACTTTAATTCCAGATGATTATAATGTTTAACAAAATACTCCTTAAAGATGTTACCGTCTAGAATGAAAATCGGTCTGAGCAATTCGAGGGCCGAACAACATGGATATTGGATGGTAAATAAGATATACACACTCATAGCTAGTGTGGGTTGACCTTCGAACGTTCCATAGCTTTCTCCTAGGTCGTTTTCTAGAGATAATTGTAACAATAGTTTCAATAAGTAGAAAACATCGAATGACTTAGTGGTTAGGAGGTCTTCCAGTGATTTAGAGATCCTGGATTCGATTCTCATTGTAAGGGAGTGGTGGGTGGGTTTTTTTTAAAAAAAGTAAAATAGTTCCAATAAGTGGGGTTAAGTTACACTTTCATCCGAGTAAATAGCAGTACAGTAACAGTCCCTGATAGTGTACATGTGGTTCGCAAATTTGTTAACTTTGTTTGGATAATAGGTGCATGATACTGAAAGAGCTGTAGCTCAGTCCCTGACAAAGTAATGGAATAGACAAAGGAAATGAATGAATTTAATGAATTTTATTACTTTGTTTGGTATGTGAGTAGTAATGTGATTGAATTATCACATTACCCCAATTTTTCTAATTTGATTACCTAGTCGGAGGTAATCATCCATTACCCCCAATTTGGGCGGAATGGTTATTACCTCAAATGAGGTAATTCAATTAACTAGGGAATGCAATCAAAAGTCATTGTTAACTACCAAACTAAGTAATACAAACTAATTTAATTCCATTCCTTCCTATTTCATTCCATTCCCACATACCAAACACAACATAAGGTTATTATTTCTCATTCCTTTCCATCAATTCATTTTCACCTTTGTCCTTAACTTGTTATTATTTTCAAATTTAGCCCCGTTTTTTTCCTTTTCTTTTCAAATTCCCTCATCCTAATTACTATTTTTAAAATTTACCCCCAAATACTTTATAACATGAATATGTATACTTATTTAAGCAAGAAATGTATGTTTGGTTTACATAGATCATAATAAACGAGAATGTAATTTATAATATGATAACCTTGTTTTGATTAATAAGATATGATGAAATCGATTGGTTTAAGAATGAATCGTTTTGACTTAAGTTTTAAAAAATCGAATAAAATAATATTGTTTCCGCATGTTTTGTGATTATTTCTTTAAAAATAATTGCACCATCAATATTGGACTCCTAGGCCCGTTTCTGTCAGAGACTGTTACAACAACACTACTAAAATAAACTTACAATTTAATCCCACTTAACACAACCATTAATCCAATTAACACTGAAGGTGTTGTGTTAGAACTCTTGTAGTTTTATATTAATGATTAAAATGACATAACTCTTGATATATAAGACAAGAACTAGCCAATTAATCGTCCTTTTTTCGCTTACTTTGTCTTCTTCATCTTTAAATGATTGATATATTTTGAATTTTCATGGTCAACAAAACACGATTTAAAATGTAAATATTTCTCATTCTACATGTGAAAAAATTATAATAAGTTGATATTTAAAAAATATATATTGAGATGGATCTAACAAGATCTCATCTAACTATATTATTTTTTATCGTTTAATAAGAATCCATGATCTAATTTTATAATGTTTAACCACAAAAAATCAAAATGTGTCAATCATTTAAGAACGAAGCGAGTATTACATTTAGAAGGACAAACAAATAAGTTGTACAAGTAGAGACTTCATCCATAGATCATAAATTTGAGTACAAGTGGATGGACTAGATGATAAATTTGATTCATCCATCTCTGGTTAATCATGTTAATAAGGTAGACAGACTCGATCTAATCCTACTATTATCAAGCCGATTTATGTCAAAATCGTCTTAGATAATATGTACAAGTTGTACTTTGGTCCTTTTAATTATATGGTCTGTGCAATGCTCCCTGATATTGGCTTAAAAGATGCAGTTTAATCCCTCTTCTAACGAAGACATTAAATTTTGACGGAAATAGGGTCAAAATAGAATTTTCAAAACTTTAATATTTCTTTAACAAGATGCACTTTAGTCACTTGTATTGGTCGAAAAGGTACACTTTACAGGGACTAACGTGCAACTTACACATATTCTCTGGGACCATTTTCACAATTATCTCCCAATTTGTACATCTAGTTTCAGTTTCGTCCGAATTTTTCCAATTTCAAGTAGAATCCTTATCCAAGTTCGGACCCAAATAAGTATCGACCCACATTTCGGCTAGCGAGCAATTTGAAATCGAGTAGATCCGGGTAAATCAAAGGAAACAAGGATTCATCCGATCTTTCATTAACGACTCTCCTTTACGGGTGAACTCACGAAATTAATTTTTGTTTGTTTTCCTAAATTAGTAATGAGATGAGTTTCGAACCCAGGATCTTCTGATCACTAGCAAGAGCCTTTTCCACTATGCTATTCGATTAATTCAAACTCACAAAATTAATTAATAATGGTAATGTGAAGATGTGAAAAAAAATCAAACATTGTATGAATATTGTAAGGTATATGATGCAAAGCCGGCCTAGGCACACGAGAATTGACATTGCAAGCTAAGAGAACAAAATCTGATCCTTTTGTTGTTATTACAACTTACAACCTCTTTCTTTTTGTTGAAAAATTAGATATTATTCTCCACATCATTTGAACAACCATATGACATTATTTATTTATTTTTAAATTTTTTTTTGAGAATTTAACTATGTTAGCTTGAGATCGTGCAGGCCGGTGCATTGCCCTCCACCCTTAACAAAACCTCAAAAAACACTTTCACAGAACATTCCTAAATCATTAAAAACTCATCTAATATATATTATACAAAATAGTACTACGTGTAACCTCAATATTTAACTTTATAATATAATAATCCATTTTTCTACAATCTATATTTTAACAGTCATTATTATTTATGCGTTATAGTAATCTTATGTTAAATAACCTAGATTACAATGACTAGCTACTTTCTAAGCTCGATGTAGTATTCGAAAAAGTCTTAATAAATGGGTGATAATTGCACTTTGATCTCCGTAAATGACAACGAAACGCAAATGGTCTTTGTAGGAGTGTATCATGTGTTCAAATGATCCTTAAATTAATAGCTTCGTTAAAAGTTAACTACTATACTTACTTTTGGGCTATTTCGTAAATCTAATAAAACTTGAGACAAATATTTATTTTTAGGTTTTTTAAAAAATAATCATAATTAGTCCCTGCAAGTGCGATCGTGTGCGCAAATGGTCGTCGTAAGTCTGTATCATGTGCGCATATGGTTCTCGTAAGTGTGTATCATGTGCGCAAATGGTTCCCGAAACAAAGTTAAATTTTCCTTTTCCGTTAATATTTAACGCTGAAGTTAATTTATGAACTATATGCGCACACTATACACAATTACAAGGACCATTTACGCATCATTGCCAATTTCATGAACCGAAATGTAATAGTCGTCCATTTATTGGGACCACTTCAAAACCATCCGCCGGACATTCGTATTTTAATCTATGTTTTCTTTTCAATATTACTTTTTTTTTCTTGCTTTTATTTTCTCCTAAAAAAAATCAATGTCTTATAGTAGAAGTCTTCGATTTATTCCTCCTCCAATAACTTATTTTCTTCTTCGATAAATCTAAAAATAAAAAATCATAGTTCTCGTCTGATTACTATTGCTCAGTTTATTTCGCGCAAATTTTAATTGTTCCTCTCAAACGAGGCTCTTATGATTCCTTTCTCTATGATTGAGACTCGTTTTTTTTCTTTCTCGTTATAACGCTTCTTCTTAATCTGCTCTCTTTTACTCTTCATATTTTATTTTCCTTATTTTACTCTGCTCTAATGCAGAGTTTTGTTTTTTTTATATCACATCTAACGATGGTCTACTTTCTTTTTCTTAATATTTCTATGGCGATGCCATGTCCGCCTATCTTTTCTAGTGTTTTTTCTGGTGATGCTCTTCCACCGATGTTCACATGTCCGCCGATGTACTTCCGGCTTATTAGTGTTCCGAAGATGTATTTCCGTCGATGTTTTTTTAATTATTGCAGATATTCTATTTGTTCGAGAGCAGTGAGCCGGGTTGAAGTCCGATTTATCCATGTTCCCTCTCTTTATCAAACCGCAGACATCTTCACCAAGGGTCTTCCACTCATCTTATTTACTGATTTTCGGGACAGTCTTAGCGTCCGTCCTCCTCTCGCTTCGACTGCGGGGGCGTATTAGCATATACTATATTACTATATTATTAAAGTACTATATTGTTAGAGTATTAGAGTCTTTATGTTATTAGGACTAGCATCGTTGTTGTGTATAAATATGACCTTCTAGTGTATGTAAAGATCATCAAAGAATATTACTACTTTCAATTATCTCTTCTGAATTGATTACTAAAATTAGATAAGTGACAATTACATATATGTTTCATAGGTAGCTTATACGATGTAGGCTTCATTAAATAATTTTGATTTTCCACTTTATATATAGAATATATAGATATTTATTTCAATATGATTTTTCTAAAATTTGCGCTAAGAATATATACATGTTTTTTTTCTTTTTATAAATTAGCGATGAGGTAAGTTTCCACTTTATATATAAAATACATGTTTTCGAATATATTCGCTTCATGCTGACATATATTATATTTTATTTTCATTTTTGATTCTTAACTTGTGCCGTTACTGCATATTCTAGAAAAAACAATTTTAATGTAATGATTGACTTCTTAAATTACATACTTATATATAAACTGTTTATATTATTTCAATCAAAATTATCAATTTTTGGTATTTTAATGTGCTTTGTTACAAATATGAAAAGAGATTGCGTAGTGAATAATTAATTTTAACTATTTAAAACTTAATTGGATAAAATTTGTAAGATGATAAAAAGGATTCTTAGTTAGAAAAAAGAATAAGGCCGGCCTCTTTATTACACGAACGACTGAAAACCGTAGCATTCGGCGGAATCTCTCTGAGATGGAGATTTTATTGGACTAAGTTCAGACAACATACATGATGATAATTAACTGCAAAATTTCATGTGTAAATATCTAAGTGTATATTCTGTTTGAATTTGATCGATCTTTATTCCCGATTATCGATTTGTTTGGTCAAACGAGTTATAAATTGAGGAATACCCTTTCTGTTTATTTTTTAGTGTATTGTTTTAAGAATTTTTAGAGTCAAATTTTGAAAATATTGATTATGAATTTTTATTAGTCAATAAGAAATAATATAGTGATGTTGAATTTTATTAGATTCGTTTCAATCTATATTTTTGAAATATCAACTTTTTATAATTTTTACGCATGTAAAATCAAAAATAGTGTGGTATTTTAAGTCGTGTCTCGTTGCCTGTGAAAAGTCAAAACAATAGATTAAAAAAACGGAGGGAATATAACCTAGTAACAGTTTTGTAAGAAAAAAGACTAATGGACGAGAAATCAGAAGTAATGGTCCTAGTAAGTGGGATCAAGTTGCACTTTCGTCCTAGTAATTGACATTATTGCAGTAACAATCTCTGATAGTGTACACGTAATTCGTAAGTGGTCCATAAATTAACCATAACATTAATAATTGACATATTTCAGCAATTTTTAGGAAAAAATATAAATTTTTGAAACTCTTAGAGTCAAGTTTTGGGATTAGGATTGCATTTTCACCCCAAAATGTTAAAATTCGTCAATCATTAACGAAAAAGTTAATTTATGGATCATTTGTGAGCCACATGTACACTATCTAGAACCCTTGCTACAACAGTGTCACTTAGTGACAGGAAAGTGCAATTTAATCCCACTTACAAGAACTATTATTGTAATTATCTCTCTTAATTAGGCCACTTATTATCACTAAAAGCTACTTATCTAGTTAATCTTAAGAACATTACAGCTAGATGGATTTTGTACGTTTTCTGTGTCTGAGAAGGCAATTCAAATGATTATTATGGGTGCAATGTACTACTATGATTCTTTAACTTATGGATAACAATTTTTATCTTGCACGTCTCAAGAACAATTTCTTAACTGTCACCAACGATATTTGGAAATCCACACTCCATATTTTCATGTGGATTGGACTATTCATCTTCTTAGAATTATTCTTATGGGTTGGTGAGAGATTAAGGACTGAAACAATGAGATAATTTGAATGGTAATACGAATATACTATTGCTAATAATCATTTCATTTTTAAATACTCCGTAATAGAGGTAACTGTTGAAATGATCCCAGTAAATAAATGAACATTATATTCTGGTCCTCGTAAGTGGTAATGATGCGCAAATGGTCTTTGTAAGTGTATATTATTATGTGCGTAAATGGTCCCTGTTAAGAGGTTATGGGGTTCTACTCTAAAATCAATTGACAATAGAAAGAGTAGTCAGGATTTTATATATTGACCCGAGAGGACACCGACTTCCAATGTGGGATGTGCATCTTAACACTCCTCCTCACGCGTGATCCAATCGTGGCAGAATTTTCCTCGCATGAATTATTTGCCTGAACAACATCGGCGAGGTTACATGTGCCTCATTAACTCGGGATTGGCTCATGATACCATGTTAAGAGTCCATGGGGTTCTACTCTAAAACCAATTGGCAATAGAGGGAGTAGCCCAAGATCTTATATATTGACCTAGGAGGACATCGACTTTCGATGTGGGATGTGCATCTTAATACTCCCCTCACGTGTAACTCGGGTCTGGCTCATGATACCATGTTAAGAGTCTATGGGGTTCCACTCTAAAACTAATTGACAATAGAGGGAGTAGTCCAAGATCTTATATATTGATCCGGAAGGACGTCGACTTCCGATGTGGAATGTGCATCTTCACAGTCCTTAAATTAACAGATCAGTTAAAAGCTAACTACTGTATACTTACTTTTGGTATATTTTGGGATTCCAATAAAACTTGAGACAAATATTTATTTTTAAGTTTTTTCAAAATGATCGCAAATGCTCATTGCAAGTGCAATCGTCTGCGGAAATGGTCCTCAAAACAAATTAAACTTAAAGTTTTCTTCTTCGTTAACATTTAATGCTGACGTTAATTTAGGGACCATATGCACACACAATACATGGTTGCAGAGACTATTTACGCAACATTGCCATTTTTAGTGATCAAAAGATAACAATCGAGACTTATTGAAACCATTTCATCAATTATCTCTAATAAATACATTTGGCTAGTTTAATCATGTTAGCATCAAATATTTCAAAATCTTTGAACTAGAATGTCAACTAAATAGAACTTATATATATTTCCTCCTTTCTCTTTTACTTGTCTTTCTAGCATCAAATTTTTCTTATTAAATACTTGTCTTTCTAGTTAATTTATTACTCCCTCCGTCCAAAAATAGTTGACGTTTTGGCACTATTTTTTGTCGGAAAATAGTTGATGTTTTAACATTAAAAATTGTACTTTTACATTCTCAATTAACTTTTTGACTACTTTTTCTATTGAAATTAGCAACCAACCAATAATATGGTTCTAAATAATTGTATTTCTATTTTTTCAAAGTATTTTTTGACTACTTTTAATTTTTTCTTAATATATGTGAAAATTGATAGAATGTCAACTATTTTGGGATGGAGGGAGTACAAATTTGCATTTTCGATGTACTTTTTGATTACTTTTTATTATAAATTTATTACTCAACCAATTATATAGTTTCAATTGATTAACATTTTATATTTTCAATGTACTTTTTGGCTACCTTTAGTTTTTTCTTTAATCTAGGTACAATTGCTAGAAAGACAAGTAAAATTAACGAGTAGTTAATTGTGTTAAGTTGTAAAGTAGAGTGATTAATGCACTTAAGCTAAGCAAGACTAATAGAAATGTGAATGAGTTGAGCTTTTAGCTTAGGGAAAGGGCGACCTTAAAATATGACAAGGGCAGCGAGTTTTGCGGTTATTTGTCGGCTAATTAATGTTTAAAAGAATGTAATTAATTAGTTTCATATTGAAATGAATTCCATGATCACAATAATGCCGACCATATTATATTTATTGTGACTCGTGGGCCGTGGCATACCAAGTACACTTTTATATTGCTAAGATATTCCTTTAGAGACTAAACTATTCCTACCTTCCAAAACCGATCTTTTAGTTAGGATTATAATTACTTGATTAGAGCTTAATTATGCTTGGTCGTCAACTTATGATTGGATTAAGACAGATAAGTTTCTACCATTTTTATATCACCAGTCTCGTCTCTTTAAGTATTGTGGGTTCGATCGTTATATGGAGTGAACCTTGTTATGTTTAAATGGTTAACTAGAAAACTCTAGTCTTGGGAGCGAGATTAGGGCTGTTATTGGTCTGGGAGACCAGAGATTCGCCCGCTACCCGGTCAGAAATTCCCGATCCATTTATCCATTCGGTAAGATAACGGTCCGAGGATAAAAAAAATTAACCAACATCCGATAAGTTACCCCGTAAAATACCCGATAAAGTATCCAATAACATATTTGATGTTAATTTTTAGATGTTATATTATTGATTTTGAACTTTAAAGGTTTTTTCTATTGTATATGCTTTTTATCGGATATACTCGGAACCGGTCCGGACCGGTATCCACCCGGTCCAAAAAATATATCTGATATGGTTAACTGTCAGGACCGGATAGGATAGGTAACCTATCTGTCCGTTTCTCGGGAGAGTGGATACCCGGACCGGACCGGATCGATAACAACACTAAGCGAGACACATCATATCATTTACCTATATCTTAAAGGTGTATGATGAGAACCATATGAGAAGCGTTCATAGTGTGACGATTTCACACCTCTTTTACTATCATATATTCCTTCAAAGACTAATAACTTGTCAACTACTCCCTCTGTTTGTTTTGGTTGTCGGTTTAGTCTAAATATTTTTTTTTTAGCTGTTATTTTAGCATAATTAATTGTAATTTCAAGGTTCTAATATACTTTTTCCTTACTTTTTCTATTTAAATTATCAACGTTTCAATGATATGATGATAATCAATTGTCAATTTACATTTTCAATGTACTTGTTGATTACTTTTGTTTTTTCTTAATCTATGTGCAAATGGCAATGTCAACAACGACAATTAAAAAACGGAGGGAGTACTATATCAAGTAGTTTAGCTCTATATCAAGGGTGCATGAGAACCGTTAATTTGACGATTTCACACTTTTTTTATGTCATATATTCCTTCACAGTCTAATAACTTATCAACTACTTCCTCCGTTTGTTTTAGTTGTCTTTTCAGCCTTAATTTTTTATTTGTAAATAGTTAGCTTTGTAGGATAATTAATTAATTTTACATTATAAATGTAATTTGATTACTTTCTCTTAAGAAGTTATAGATCAACCAATTATATAGTTTCAATTGATTGTCATTTTACATTTCGTATATTTTATGACTATTTTTATTTTCCTTAGTCAATGTGCAAGATTAAAGAGACAATTAGAGAAGAACGGAATGAATAATAGATCGTTAAAGTATGTACTAATTAGTAGAAAATTAAAATAAAAGTAAGAGAGAAATTATGTCTCTAGTAAATGATTCATGTTCTCTTTACAAAATTTTATAAACAAACAAGTAAAATAGAAAATACTCGGTAATGAATATTAATCTCACCTAATGTTTATGTTTGATGGATAACTCCAAAAGCTTGTTTTGTATATCAAAATGTAGCACAATTTGAGTATGAATAGTAATTTTTTCTTTTTCTGTAAATACCATTACAAATAATAGATACAGAAATTATTAATTAATAAAAAATTAGAATAAAAAGTAAGTGTCTTCAATGAAATTAGAAATCAGGACATTCTATATATATGAAAATTAAGTACCTAGAGTAATTTTAATTTTATAGCTTGTTTGTATGTCATTCCAGTGAGTCCACTTCTACTATTATTCCTTAATTCCTACAAATTAATGAAAAGAAATGCCATCAAGTCTAAATAACATTTTATTGTATTTGCTGATAAAGATGGAATTCAATATGAGTAGCTTATTGGTGTATATATAATATATGTCGCCAAGCTACCAAAATTCATAGGATATGTTAGCGTGAACAAAAGATAGATAAAATTATACTGTATCTTTTTTGTAGTGCGACACTCCTCTCCTAATTGTCGAGAATGTACTGGGTAGATATTATTTCACATAATAATATGTAAACTATGTCAACTAGCTAAAATACATTAAAAAATTATTATGTCATAGACCTGATCATACAAGTAGTAAACTCCATGTAAGAGCCTCGAGGCTCGATTAGAAAATAATGATAAATATAGCTTGAATAGTCACAGGCTTCATTATAAGAGTGTGATTCTCCACAAGTGTATGAATTCGATCCATGGCAGATGCATTAGTAACTCTGCATTTGTTCAAGGGAGGACCTGCTTATGGGTGGTTAACCAGAATCTGGACACTCTTAAGATGGAGTACCGGACCCCTAAAAGCACATCCGGAATTTACCTCCTCCGTTAAACAATGAACTAGTTAAATGGGACGTTTAAAAGGAACATATCATCATTAGAAAATGATGATAATGGAATCAAACTCATGCTGACATAAGTACACTAGATAAAATTATCCTACATTAGTTAATAGTAGTAGTTGCATGGACTTAGAATTGGCCCCCCATGAGTTGTCCTTTGCCTGGTACAGGGCCCCCACATTAGACTTCCATCAGATAGATTAGTTACAAAGAACTAGGACCTTTCCAATATATTAATGAAATGCTCAATTATTATGGATCAATAAAATACTCAAATGCAGTCAAACCCCTCATTGGCATTCCTCTTTGAGGTATAAATATGTCCCAATTTGTTGTCCACTTAGCACAAAAGTATCTACAACTTTGTCTCATTATCAATTCCATACACTAAAAACACTACCTTTTCATCAAATTCACAAGCAAAAAATGGAGCATGGGGCAACTTTTTTTGATGAAGAATTTGACTTTCTTAAAATGTTCACTAATATGGATGCTGATTTCATGTTGTCTGAAGATAATTTGAGCCAAAACTTTGATATTATTCCTCCATCTTTTTTTCCTGAGGCCCAAAATTTTTATGTTCAATCTTTTGATACCCTAAACATTAACTCATATGTTTCTCAAGAAAGTAGCAATAGTAGTGGAAGTGAAAATCAAGTGTATTTTCCTATTGGAAGCTATGAAGAAAACCAAGAACACAATGTGAATAGTTTCCTTAGTCTAATTGATGGTAATGGTACTCAAGAGTCCATGAATTTTTTTGCTATGGACAACCAAACTGAGCGTGCATTCGGGCCGGTTTTGCCCGTAGATAACAATGCCCTTAGCAATGCATTGCATCCGGAGGTGGCTACTCCACCTTCGGGTAGCAAGGATCAGCTGAAGAGGAAGTTCGATGCAGCTAATGAGAAGGCGTCTAACGACTCCTCCCTGGAAGCCCCTAAGAAGAAATCTAGAGCCCCGAGAGATGTAAGCAGAAACTCTGTTTATTTTACGACAATGTATGTACTTACCGCGTGATGACAAATAGGACTTACACGAATATTTTCTGTTTTTTGCAGACTCAGAAAAATAAGAAGAACAATGGGGGAAAGACGAAGAAAAGCAAGAAAAACATCGAAGACAATATTAGTAACACGAATGAGGACAATAACGAGAGTAGTGAAAATGGTGGAAAACAAATCCAACCTCCTACTTCTTCGATGTCTGAAGATGATTCGAATGGCTCCCAGGAACCAAATGGCGAGGTAACTACTTCGGAATGCAATGATTCCTTAGCTCCTAACTCGAAAGGGAAAACCAGAGCAACCAGGGGAAATGCAACCGATCCACAAAGCCTCTACGCAAGGGTAAGTAATCAATCAGTAATCAACCGATCCACTTAATACGAAACATTGAATGAAAACTTAACACAAAGTGTCGAACGTGTATTATGTTCTAAACACGCCTTCCTAAGTCGTCGAGCCAACTAAGTTCAATTCGATCTCTTGATCATTTTCCTAATCACCATAACTCAATCAATAAATGATCATACTTACATTTGCCTTGCTATGATTGCAGAAAAGACGCGAGAGGATTAACGAAAGGCTAAGAATCTTACAGACCCTTGTCCCCAATGGAACCAAGGTAATTAACAACATGTTTATCAACCTTAATTAATTAAATTGCCTCATTAAAATTAGATTTAACAAAAACAAAAGTTTAAAAAGATCTTTGTTATATTAATTGCATCAGGTCGATATAAGCACAATGCTTGAAGAAGCAGTACAATATGTAAAGTTTCTGCAGCTCCAAATTCAGGTACTTCAAACACGAAATATTACTATTTATTACAAAGTATATAATGACATGTTAAACACGTTATATCTCACAAGGGACTAGGGAGCGTCGATAAAGGGACTCGTAATATCCTAATAAATAATATTGTAACGATAATAGTCGACTAATAAATTTGTTTTCGTTTTATTAATAATATTGTAACGGTAATAGTCGATTAATAAATTTATTTTCGTTTTATGTAATATTGCAGTTGTTAAGCTCGGATGATATGTGGATGTTTGCTCCACTGGCTTACAATGGAATGGATGTAGGAGCTTACAAGGGGATGTTTCCAAATTTGTGATTAGAAAAATAGTTTATAATAGTTAATAACTTATTGATTGGCATTAATAAAATAAATTTGTAAACATATCCTCATGTTTATAATAATGATTAAATCATCCTCATATATAAAATTTGAATATAGACATATTCTTGCACGTAGTCCTTAATACTTAGTTTATAAAGTCGCGTATATATTTTATAAATGTATGTGATATTTTGGAATCAAATCTATTAAATAAAAGAACATATATATATATACATAATACTCCGTAATATATGTTAGATCAAGAAACTAAATGCTCTTTCGTTAGTTTGAACCGTAAATTTGCACAACTCATTTTGAAGACTTCACTCCATTTTGAGCTTATGATGAGTTCATAGAAAAATCGATGATTTAGGAGTAACTTATTAGTAAATCTAACTCAAACTTTTAATTACGAGGTCTTCAATTTAGTTTATGTTGGAGTCAATTTGTATAATATTATACTCTTATCAATCTTTTCTTGTGTGTAAATTAATAAAGAAAGTATGAATACATTAGTATTACAAATAACGAGTACATAAATTCCTTATTAATAAATAGTGTTGGGATAAAATATGAGATAATTGTTCCAATAAAATTTAAATCAAGACTTATTGATCGGAATGTTGTTAATCAAATAGTCTAGTGGTTAAGGCTCTTGCTAGAGACCAAAAAGTCCTGAGTTCGAAACTCACCTCATCACAAATTTACAAAAAAAAAAAAAGACTTATTGATCGGAATGTCGAGTCATCAACATAAATATAACATTTTTTCAATTTAAACTCAGTTACTCTCTAACTCAATTCATCTTATTAGTTGATTTACATTTAGAAGCACACTGTCAATAATAATGCAATCTTTACTACAATTTTAACTTGATTACTCTAATATATAGTTAATGCTCAAAATGAAGTTTAAGACTCCCTCTTTCACTCTTTTTAATTGACGTTTTGATGAGGGGCATAACCACGACGAAAACTCGGGGAAACGGGGACAAATAAACATAAAAATAGATCTAGATAGTTAAACAAAATACGATAAAATGAAAGTTACTATAAAATTTATTGTAAATATGCTCCACGACCTTTTGATTTTATTATAATCATTGATAATACTTTATACTTTTAGCTATTCATTTTAGTATACTTGAAAACTATTGATTTTGGCCGAAGATGTCCTTGTTGAATACATGCACATTATTAGACGAATAGTCACATATAGAGGTTTTAATGCTGCGTCTCGAATGATGTCCATATACACCAATGTCTCAGGTGGGACAAAATCAATTCCAACTTCACTTTCTGTATTATTTTTAGCAACATGTGAAATATTAGTAACCGATATAGTGATTTTTGCAATTTTAGGTCCACCCTTATTAAAATAAGAATAGATTATTGAGATTTTTCTCTATATCATTTTATAGGTTAATAATATGAACATTAAAACATTATTAATGGTCAATTAATGATTCACAAACTATTTTAACATTCAAATATTACAAACTAAAATTAGAACTATTGTAGTCCACCAATAGTACTCTAGGCTAATTTACATTCTGCCATTGTAGTTCTATTTGTTTACCTTATATTTCCATCTCTGTTATAGTAGAAAACGAATTAGTTTGCCACAATTACAAGTAAACAAAAGTGTGATATCATTATTTCGGCACACAAGTGAATATTTTCCCAAATAAATTATTCGGATAATAAAAATTTATGGAATCAAGATCAAATCAATTTTACACCATGAACATTATAATTAAATAATTCGTATTGAAGAAATACAAGAAATTGAAAATATAAATATTTAAATATTTTTACAATATTAATTTTATATAGAATAAATAAAAAGGGTTAAATTTTCTCCTTATTTGATTGAGTGACTTGCTTTTTTGCTTGATATCTATAAATAAAAGTGTAATACCTGGCCCAGAGTGGGCGCTGTGATACATTTGATATAATTTGATTGGTACTACTCATACCATCAAGATGCATCTTCTTTTCCGTTGCCCAACTCATAGAACTCCAAAGTTAAGCGTGCTTGACTTGGGGTAATTCTGGGATGAGTGACCCGCTGAAAAATGTCCTGGTGAGCACGTGAGTGAGGACAAAATGTGCTAGAAAGACCCGTGGTGGTTTGGGAGGCCAGTCCATCAAATCAACTAACGTTCCGACCCGGTGTTCCGGGGCATTACAAAAAGTTTAATTTTTTCTTGGAGAAGGAGAAGGTTTATAGATAAGGAATTGAGAAAGATGAGGGGAAGATAAATAAACGTGATAGAAGAAAAGAAGAAAAAAAAAATACGTGAACAAAATTGAGAGAGGACAGATGTGGAAAATTAATATTAATGCCTTCTGAATTGATTCAGATAATCAAATTAAGTTAAAATTTTTAACTTAAAATTCTAATAAGGACTTTAACAAGATCTGATTCAGTCCTTCAAAAAAATAGTTAACAAACAAACTTAATTAGAAAATCTAAAATTATCTTAGATTAAATTCTAAATTTTTTTTATCAAACATCGCCTAACATAAATTTCGCCAGGCCCATTTAACTAGTAAATGACAAAAAGGAAAAGATAGCCTTGATTTCGCAACTTCATTCATCACTGGCCCACTATCATATGAAATTCGGCCTTCATCACTCAAACATCAATCGATAAACATCGATCAGAGTTTTTATCACTACTAGAAAAAGCAGCAAAAGCGTGATATCAGTCACTACTAGAAAAATAATGGTATTAACTTACAAAACAACAAAAATGCTTAATAAATAAATAATTTAGTCAATTTAATATAATTAGTTAGTAGCTTAGTTGCACTTTGTAATTTAGTTATATACGTTTACACGTTATAAATATGGTATGTAAAAGGCGAAAGAATATACAAAAAACACCCACCTAAATTCGTTTCTTGCACCCCCAACAATCAGTTATTGAAGCCGTGATATCAATATCACTATTACTTCACCTTAAATTATCATACACATTATATATAGTATTTGATTTGTCTACATCACAGGTTCTATCTAGTACAGTTCGACATCTCCAACATCATCAAGTATGGAAAGACTTTTGGAAACAACATCATCAGCAAAAGCGTAGCATAGTTCTTCAGCCGACGGATTTACATAGCATAACAAATCTTCTTGTAAACGTGCCCCCATTCAGTTCTCATTTTGTAATTCCTTCGGGAACTTTTGCGAGAACTGATCTAGCACATAGTGTGACATATATATGTAATGATATCCCGGGTCACTTTAGATTACCCTAGATATCATTAACATTCTACTGTTTTGTAACTATGTTTGACTATGCAATATTAATATAACTATCAAAAAAAAAGAAAAAGCAGCAAAAACAACGAGATTCTAATTCGTCTTATTTAATACAACGACAAGATAAGTCAAAAAAGACAAGTATCGTTTTAAGTCAAATTTCTTGAGGTAAAAAAGATGAAAAACGACAATATATACGTCTTATTTAGTTTGACGTTTTGGTATTGTATTTAAACAAAAATTTATATTTTTGAAACAATTAAATACTATCAAATAAGACAAAATAAAACATGTGCCTTTAAAAACCAGACTTGTCTTATTTTATCTTAGTTGATGGCTTCGTAAAACTAATTATTTATTTGTAACTAGCCTAACTTTTTTGAGTTGTTTACATATGTACTAAGGAAGACAAAATAATGCAATGTTTTGAAACAAAAATTTTGAATAGTCCACTCGTCCTGATTGCTTGTCCCTTAAAATTAAAATTATATTTGTAATAATCGAATTAACTATTTTTAAACAAAATTAATGTTCTTAAAATTATTGAGTTCTACCAAATAAGACAAAGTAAGACGTGTCTCCTAAACAAATGTCGTAGGTCTTATTTTATCTTAATTGTTGTCTTCCGAAAACTAATCTTTTATGCCTTATAATATTAACTACACTAACTTTTTTAAGTAGTTATATATGTACTAACTAAGAAAAAATAATACGCCATTATAAAAATATTGGAGCTTCATCAATTTCATCTTAAACATAGTTTGTTAGAACTAAGTACGAGTACGTTCGATCATCGACTAAGTATCAACCATAAAATGTAAAATTATTATACAATTAATACTTTATGAAATATATATGAATTATCAATTAGTGCATTAAAATTTAATACTATTGGTGAAACAAAAGGTCAAAAAATGAATAAACACATAGAAGCAAATAAGACAAACAAAGACAATTAAATTGTTTGTCTTTGTTTGTCGATTTAGGTAATAAAATAATAAGATGAAAAAAGACATGGCTCCTCCTCTCGTCTTTCTTTGTTTTTTTAATTAAAGAGGTTATACCTCAATATTTTGCTTATGTTTAACAATTTAATGATTATGTTAAACAACTTTATCGATTTTTAGCTCACTTATACAACAAAAAAGTAAAAACAACACTACAATTCAATAATCAATTAATTTCAATGTGATATGGATTTACGAAAAAATGAGATATAGTGTATTAGAACTAACTGCGAGTACGTTCGATCATCGATTAAGTATTAAGCATAAAATGTAAAATTATTATAGAATTAAAACTTTATGAAATAATATATAAGAATTATCAATTAGTGTATTCAAATGTTGAAACAAAAGGTCAAAAAATGAATAAAGACATAGTAGCAAATAAGACAAAGAAAGACCAAATTCCATTATTTGTCTTTGTTTGTCGTTTTAGGTAATAAGCAAATAAGATTAAAAAAGACATGGATCCTCTTCTCATCTTTCTTTGTCTTTTTAATTAAAGAGGTTACCTAAATACTTTGCTTATGTTAAACAATTTAATAATTATGTTACACAACTTTATCAATTTTTAGCTTACTTATACAATAAAAAACACTACAATTCAATAATCAATTAATTTATGTTTCATATGGATTTATGAAAAAACGAGATATGGTTTACAAGAATTATCTACTAGTACCTTCAATCATCGATTAACTATTAAACATAAATTATTATAAAATTAATATTTTATGAACTAATATATGAATTATCAATTATTGCATTCAACATTAATACTGTTGTTAACAGAAAGTCTTAAAATGAATAAACACATAAGAGCAAATAAGACAAAGAAAGACAAAATTTCATTATTTGTCTTTGTTTGTGGTTTTAGTTAATAAGCAAATAAGATGAAAAAAGACATGAATACCTTTTCGTCTTTCTTTGTCTTTCTTGTTGAAGATGTTAACTTAATACTTTGCCTATGTTAAACAATTTAATGGTTATCTTAAAAAACTTGTGAATTGTTAGCTCACCTATACAATAAACATAATAAAAGGCTATCGATATTGCCAGAACAATCTTCATTGCGACAAAGCAAAGTTTGAGTATGTACCTATTTTAACCTTTCAAATCTACTATTATATTTTATCATTATTTAATACTCCCTCCGTTCCTAGAAGATTGTCACATTTTGACTTTTGGTGGTCAACAAAACACGATTTAAAACATAAATATCTATTATTCTACATGCGAAAAGATTATAAAAAGTTAATATTTCAAAAATATATATTGAGACGAATCTAACAAGGTCCCACAAGACTATATTATTTCTTATCGTTGAATGAGAATTCATGATCAAATTTTGTAATGTTTGACTAACAAAAATCAAAATGTGACAATCTTTTAGGGACGGAGGGAATATCTTCTTGCAATTAGACTTAATTTTGAAAATCAGCAATAAATTAACACATTTTATATTTTAGATATAAGCATTCTTAATGTTAGTAAATCATCATTTATGAGATGAAACATTAGATAACAAAGCTTATACTATTCATTCTCAATGGGGTATAGACTCAAGATCATCAATATTTGACACTGTTTTTGAAGGTAATGCATTTGGAAAATTGATACATGAATGATCGTTATCATCATTGGAAAGGTAATGTGGTCAAGATAAATTATATGAGATTGTTGACGAATCAAATCCTATGCTTTATGAATCCAATATTCAACGGAACAAAGGGCGACAGAAAAGAAAAAAAATAAAGGTTCAACCAAAAGAAATCCTTTACAATTCGAAATCATGGAAAAGCTCGGCAAATGTTCTCATACTCATAGTTGAGAAAATGTTAATTTAAACGTAGTAGTTTTGATTTTAATTTATTTGTCGTATGTTCATCTTTTCATTGTTTAATACTGAGTAGTAATTCTTGTGGATATTGTGTGGCATAAACTTGCTTAACAAAATTCATTATTTAATACTGAATAGTAAGTACTAATGACATAATGTAATAGTTGACTTGAAAAGTTAAAATAGGTACATACTCAAATTTTGCTTTGGCAGAATGAAAATTGCTCTGGCAATATCGCCAGCCGTAATAAAAGCATCACTACAAATAATAGTCAATTAATTCCTATGTGTAATATGGATTTATGAAAAAACGAGATACAATTTACTAGAACTATCTACTAGCATGTTCGATCATCGATTAACTATTAAACATAAAATGTAAAATTATTATAGAATTAATATTTGATGAACTAATATATGAATTATCAATTAGTGCATTCAAATTTAATATTATTGTTGAAACAAAAAGTTTAAAAATGAATAAAGACATAGTAGCAAATAAGACAAAGAATGACAAGTCTTGGAATTAATTTGAATCAATTGGAGGGAACTCCCCAAATTTTCGGTGGGATAACGAAATTTTTGAATCAAAAAAGACGAAAAAGGACCTGAAATTGAAAAAAATAGGCGATATTTTCGGATTTTTCAGATAGCAGATAAGACAAAAAACGACATGTTCTTAGTTTTTTAATTTTCCTCCTCTTGCTATATATAGAGACAAACCCCATTTCTTTTACAACTTTATTTTTTTCATCTTCATCAATGCTCTCTTTATAATCTTTTCAATTATTCATTTCATTTCATTTATTTAATCTATCATTGTATTATAACACTAAGTTGTTTATTTTGATGTTCTTTTTAGGTATTGTTATAAAAGCAATGTTAGTATATATCTCTTAATGACTCTTAAACTTATTTTTAAATATAAATTATGTTTTTTGTTGTGTTGAATATATTAATTCATATTATTCGTTTTATCTAATTATGCAACTGTACTTTATCTACACTATATATAATTGGGGAAGGGGATAATTGAAGCCCCATGTTCTCATATCCCCTACATTATAGAAAGTATTTTTATTTTATTCCTATAACTACCTTATTTTTGCAAGTTATTCTCTAAATTTTTTATCTTTTTAATTATGTTTCATAATTTTGTTTTTTCAATTTACTCTCTAAAATCATGTTTTGTCAAGAAATTGAACTTAAAAAATAATGTTTTAATATTATAAGTTCTTGTAAAAATTAACCGAAAATCATATATTATGAAATTAATAAATGAATTTACACAGGTAGGTACTGTTACAAATAACTAGTATATATGTAATACCCGGTCTAAAGTGGGCGATGTGATATGTTTGATATGATTTGATTAGCACTACTCATACCATCAAGATGCATTTTCTTTTCGGTAACCCAACTCATAAGAACTTCAAAGTTAAGCGTGCTTGACCTGGGGCAATTCTAGGATGGGTGACCCACTGGAAAGTGTCCAGGTGAGCACGTGAGTGAGGACAAAACGTGCTGGAAATACCTGTGGTGGTTTGTGAGGCCAGTCCATCAAATCAACTATCGTTCCGACCCGGTTTCGGGGGGCGGGGCGTTACAATATATTAGTTTATATAGATAGTTAATTGAATGAATCTTAAAGTTATTTTTAAATATTAATTATGTTTTTTTGCTGTGTAACTTTCAAATTGTGAAAATAGTGAAAGTCATAACCACAATTGAATTTATTGACTTATTATTAGCATAAATTTAATTATTTATTTTATTTCTACAATCATTTTTTTTGTAATAATTTTATTTCTACAATCATTATTATAATGCCATTAAAAGATATATAATGTACTCATCTCTTCATCTTCCCATTAAAAGATATACACAATTTAAAAATTAAATTAATAATAGGATATGAATGGGGAGGGGTAAAATAGTCTTGACAAAAAGTGGAAGAAACACGTAAGGGTATTGACACTTTTATAAGTATTATAGATTATAGATAGATGATAGACTAGTAAACTCGCACGTGCGATGCACGTAGAATGCACGTGGAACCCACGTAGAAAGCACATGAGAAATCATATGAGAAGTAGATTATTTCTTATTCATTTCGAAATTATTTAAGGCATTGATAAACGGATTAGGCCAATGGTGCATCATATCGTTTAGCTCGGCTTTTGTGAACTCTCCCACATTCATCTGCCTCTTCAGCTAGGAGTTCTCTATGTCGTACTTGGAATATACGGACACGAACCCCCCTCCCGATCGCTGTGCTACATGCCCCAGATATCAACCCGGCTATACCAGTCAAGATCATCGTCTTGACGTCCTTCCTCACTGCGCCAACTCCCATCATCAATGAAGCAGTTGAGAGCAACCCATCATTTGAACCTACAATTGCTGCTAGAAGAACGTGATAATTATTATCAATTTAAGTACATCAACAAACTTTATCTTTTTGCTTCAATTAACATTTTAGTTACTCATGTAAAATAATTAAAAAAAATTAGCCTTCCACATATAGGCAGAGTCTATCATATAACTTATAAATAGACATTTTTCTAATCAAATTATACTAGTTAATAATTTTATAATCGATTTTTACGACACTACAATTAAATATTAACTTAGTGGTCTATTCAAATTATATATATGTATATGAGTACCATGAAAGTTTGAATTGGTTTATTTAACTAAATATAGTAACATCATTTACCTTTTACTATGGTGTATAACATTTTAACGATATGCCAGCTATATCAAATTTAAAAGCATAAACAATAGTGTCCAATGCATAAATACTTTTAAAGTAAATCAATTAATATAGATGTTAGATGTCACTAAACAAGAAACATACCTTAACTTGGAGAACGATATTACGAATATTTTGTTGTACATACCGGTAGAGCTTTGTGCTGATAACATGTTGTTGCAATAATATTTGTGATGCGTGAAAAGTTGCATATGTTTTCTCCAAAATTTCACCTCCACTCACCATTTTGCCACAATATTTCAATTGTGATACAATTATAAACATGGCAGAATTATAATTAACAATACTTTTGAAATCTTGAAACCTTAATTTGTTCCATTCATCAACGCAACAGGTAACAAGACATCCTTTGGATAACCAAACCTTTCATTGAGATTAGCCTATAAAACTTTGGAATCTTCCACATTTAGATCATCCAATCCAATTATCCAATTCCAATCAATACAAAATCATTTCAAGTGTTCAAGCAATCTACTTTCTCTTTTATAATTCGAGCATTTGTTCTTAGAAAATTTCTTAAAGTTTCGTTAGTAAAGTCCATCAAGTAGTAGTTCTTTTTTTTTCTTTTTGTAAATTAGCGATGAAGTGAGATTCAAACCAGGACCTTCAATTAAAAGGTTATAGCTTCAAATGAAAAGTTAAAATCTATCTTTAAATGAAAAGTTAAAATCTTTTCAATAGCCTATGATGAGTAGCATCTGGTAAAGGCGATGGTTGGCATTTTTGAAGATTAACAACATGAAACTCACTTCACCTCTTGCCTAATCAAGTACACAAAATATAAATCTATACTATAACACAAATCTGGTATTGATTTCCATATGCAAAATATGATGGCAGCTCGACCTTTATTTACTACTACCTATGCAATACAAAAAACGGTAATGGTGCTACAATACAAACAAAAGAAAGAATAAATAATTCGAAAAAGTCCATATATCAAATGAAGATGAATGTAGCTACGATGAAAACAAAGCCTCACCGATTTGTGAGATCAAAAATAGGTTGAATAATTTAATGACAGAAGATTAAATGAACAAGTAGGTGCATGGTGATTACTGATTAGATAATTTTATCTTTGAACAATTGAAATCCAACCCTATGCATACAAACAATAATTTAAGATAGTAAGGCAAAACGATTATCTAGAAACAATCAATCTCAACGAAGCATGACATGTGACATTTAAAAATTGAAACATGCACGTTCACATATAAGGCTTAAACACTTCAGCTGAAAGGTTAAACTAACCTTTTAAGTGGATGATGTAAAAGGATGTTGGACTAAAACTATTGCAACATTAAATATTTATCTTAGATGTATTTGTATTCATGTTTGTACATAAATATTTGCTTCATATTTTGTAGTCATCCTATAAAGTTTCTCTAAATTCAAATTTTGGTTATATGCAACCATCACATTGTATCAACAAATTTTCTTAAGTCCAAGTTTAATTGAAGATAAGAAAAGATGCAGCTGGAAAGAAATATAAATATTGAATATAATTTGGGTACAATCTCTATTGTTCCTCTGATTCAACTTCAATATAAGTCAAAAGCCTTCGCAGCTTGTTCTTGAACTCGATTGCTGAATGTTTGAAGATTTGAATATTCGAAGATTTGAATACGTCAAGGGCATTCGCAGCTTGTTCTTGAAGATTCGAAGATTCAAAGACTTGAATGCTGATGAATTCAAATGTTGATGAGTGTTGAGGAAGTGTTCTCTGATTTGTAGACCTTTTCTCTTCTACTGCCTTGTATCTCTTCTTGCAAAAATGAATTCTCCCCTCAATCAATGAGGAACACCTTTATTTATAGGCATGTTGACCAATGGGCTTGGCCTTGATCTTGAGCCTGGGCTTCTTCAATAATTATCCTTGGACGATCGAATCTCTAATGTAGCTATATATAATGTGATAATAAATGCCACATATAAATATTTAATTGGATCGCATCATTTAATTAACTAAATTTCAAAGCATAATTTATTAACCTGAAACTTCAATATGTTTAATTCGGGTATTTATTAAATAAATGTTCATTATCAACACACATCACATGCTTCCTTCAAATAAAATATCTAATTAGATACAACACTTAAAAGATGAAAAGTTTACTATAAAAAGTATAAGACTATCGCACAGGCCGGACTGTGCACAAACGGATAGTTTGAATAACTTATCAAGTAGTAATTCTATATTGATAAAATCTGAACTTTCATAACAAATTCACTATCTTCTGGTTTTTCCTTCTATTATCAGTCAAAAGGAAAAGATCCTCCAACATCCAAACAAGAACCCAATAAGCAACATTACATAAGAGAACTAAAAGTACAAAAGATACACAAAAAACTACAGAGCTTAAATTAGAAAATATTTGGTACCAGAATTACTGGAGCGAACCATTTTGATTCACCTCTCTCCAAAAATAGGCGTATGCTATTCAATGCGGCGCACACACAGTATTCTGTAGTAAAAGGCGAAAGAATAGTTTGCTTTGTGTGCACCGTGTAGCTGCTTGCTTCATTGGTAGCACTGGTCTCTCATTTTACAAGCTTCACCTCCCGTAGATCATTCATATATCAGCAATGTGGGACACAAACTACGACATATAAATCTCATCTGAAACAGAGCTTATACCAAGCTTCAATTACTACTTGATTGCACTCTTTTCATGAACATTGAAGGATGAACATGTTGAAGAGTGGAAACATCTGTCAATCGTGCACTACACGAGCAAGTGATGAAAGGATTCTACGTGTGAACAACGTTCACATTTTGAGACAGTGGTCAACAAGGAAAGAGCGTTTTCTTGAAGCTAAATTGTTCCATGAAAGCTTGTAGATGGCTGATGCTTTTTGGTGAGGTCTAGGGGTCGATTAATTAGCACCTTAGAGGTGTGCCTGATTATCATGGTTACGCAAAACAAACAAAAGAACGAGGGTGCGAAAATGTGGTGGATACCAAAGATAAAAAGTACAGTAACATTATTTTAAGTTACATAATAAATTGAATTAGATTTCTGTAAAATTTCCAAAGTCAATCAACATCCACAAATGAAGTACAATCGATGTCTTGAAGGGTTAATCTCCCCAAGTATAATTCACTTACATGATCACTACAAAGAGGGAGACACTTTTTGTTCATACTCTGATGAATCGATCCCATTCCTAGATCTCCCATCTTCGTCCCCTTCTTGTTTTTCGGGTTGAGATCGCTTTCAAGTAACCGAATCCTATACACAGTAGTGTCCGTTCTATTGCAAAAATGAGCAACACAACGATATGGAGGCTCGTCAGATGCCAGACGGGTTAAAGCCATTGTTATAGCACCATCGACAGGTATTGGATCTGCAAGGTTACCATCTCGCATCAGCGCCACTTCTCTTTCAGTAGGAAAATACATCTTTTCAGCTCCATTTAAATCAAGAGTTTTCAGATCCTTTGTATAATGTGTGATGGCCTCTTTCTTGGTGGATTCGTGCTTTTCTGCCAAGGTCAATAAACATGAAAATCTTAGATGATAGGTAACAATGGTCTTCACATTCTTGAAATTGTGACAGCAACAAAAGTAGTCGAGCCACCTTCTCCCCACACCAGCATACCACTTGACAATATCAGCATCTTCAAGAGCCATGAGTATCGTGATTGGCCTCGGACGACCCATATGATTTGTGAATCCAACAGTCTGCACTGCCTTACGGACAAGTTCTATTGGAGCATCTACTTTTATGCATAGCTTTGTTAAATCCTCCACAGTTCTTGCAGCATATTGTTGTTCCTCCTGTTCTTCTCTTAACCATTCTTTTTCTCGTAGAGCTCTTTTAGCTTTACTTGGGTTTAAATACTTAACAACCTGCTCTTGAAAATGATCATATGCACTCACAAGTTCCAGAGGCAATTGATTTCTAATCCTTTCTAAGGAAAGAAAGTCGCCGCCTGACAACCTACGGTACCATTGTGCTCGCTCTTCAACAGATTCTAAATACTCCTGCACTACTTCGTCACCCCACGTGTTAAAAATCTGTCTTACCTCATTTTCTATTTCCAAATCAGATTTGAAGCCGCTACTCTTCTTCATCTTTTTAAACAGATGACTCATAATCTTCATTCCCAGCTTCTTCCTATTAGTCTCCCTAGCATTCTTCAGTTCCAACCTTTCCACCTCTTTCTGTCTGAGATGCTTTCTCCTTGCCCTTATTGCTTTTTCAGATAAGGAAGGACGTAAAACTGAGGGCATAACAGCCTGAAGTTCCATCCCCAGGAAGACAATATTATCAGAAACTGCACTACGAATTACAGTCTTGACTTTATCAACACTCAATTCCATATCCTTCTCCAAATACGTTTCAAACTTACTCTTCAGTTCCATCATTAACATCTTCGTTCCTGATGTAGCAATTAATATTTCATCTAAGTACCTAACTGCATACATCTTTATCGGCTTGAAAGAAACACTATTTGTCGCCCCTACGGCAAGTTCATTTCGATCCAATCTTGGATTCTCTTTATTTATCTTAAGCCTCAATTCTTGAATCTCTTGATCTAATTGGTGAAAATAAATGTTAATCAAAATCGAGGTCAAGCTACATTCTTGAACAAAGCCTCTACCCAAATAACAACCACCTACTTCAATACTCAGCACTCCTGTTTCAAACAACTTTTTTATTATATCAACCATAGCACCATCCTTGATCTTACTATACATTATCGCACATAACTTATCAACATGCTGTGAACCGAACTTCTTCTTACTAAAAGAAACACTAAACCACCAGCTGGGATTCTCAAAGGAATTCTTAATGTATCTAATTGCTGTATGACGGCCCATATCTACACGGCCTCCATAACAAAATGTGACAAACCTATCATCATAGACAATTTCCAAAACCATACGAATAGCTTCAATAACAACTTTGAGCTGTAACTTGGGAAGAACAAGTGAATCTCTTTCACAGGTCGACAAGGAAGGAATGGAGAAACAACAAGATTCAATATCAAATTTGTTCTCAGAGAGCTGAGAGGAAAGCTGCTGCAAGGAGAAGAAGTGAGTTGAGACGCAGTTGAATGAGAGTTGTGGTGGATCGTGCAATGTGCCAATACGCTTGTGGGCTCCATGATCGGCATGTTTGAGGTTTTGGCAGGCTAAGAGTAGGACTGAAGGTAAAGCAACAACTTCTCGAAAAAGGTTGTGAAATTTGCCCTCATGGTAATGTGAAAGGACTAAGGCTTTGAGGTCCGGTCTAGTTAGCGGTTCAGAGGGGTTCGGTTTTAAGGCCGGAGCGAGTTTAGAGAAGCGAGCGGTTTGCTGAAACGCTTCTGCAAGATGATTCAATGTTCTTGCCACAGAGGGGAATGCAGTGAAACTGGTGAATCCGGCTTTCCGGAGCTGCAATATCATCCAGATATTTTAGAACAGGTATACTCCTTCTTGTGTGCAGGGGATGAAACAGATGACCTGTAAATATTGTTCACATATACAGTAAGATTGGACATTGAAAAGAGACTGATTGTTATTAACCAACAATTTGGAACATTAGACTCTTCCACTGTACAGATCCGGGTATGCCCCGCAGACTGCTTGTATTGTTACATGGTGATATATATGGACCGTTTCTGAGGGTACATGCCTAATTCTCGTTGATGGTTGTAACACTCTTTCCCGGGAATTAGATATGTTAATGCCCTTTTTAGTTCTCGTTGACGAGGGTAACACTCTTTTCAGGAAACTAAGAAACTCCTAGGTCGAGACTACTTAGAAAAAACAAAAAAACAAAAATTTGGAACATTGAGTATGCTGCTACTTCTTGTAAGCATTTCGACAAACATGTTTGCTGCTTATAATTCAATCAAGACTTGAAATTTGAAACAATGTAAGATGACTAACCTGCAGGGGAGTTGAAGACTTTGAAGTTTGCTCAACAAAAATGTTGGATTATTTCTGATTTGTGGTAATGAGTTGAAGACAAGTATGGACTCGAGAGCTTAGTTGATCATTTTGGGGTTGTAACAATATTTTAGATTGTTGGCACTTTTCCTTTTGAAATTACTCAGTACTATACTTTTCTTACGCAATTACCCCTTTACTGGGCAACACTATACATACCAAAACAGTGTCATTTTACGTCGTAAAATTATTATTTTGCCCCTTCGTGAAACTCCTTCAATTACTACAGTCTACACTTACAAATAGGAGGGGAATAATTATAATTTCACTCCCAAAATCACTATTTGACCATTTGGGTGTGTGTATAGCAGGGCAACACTATACACACTAACACACACCAGATCTCTGCTGGTTAGTGAGATGAAATTACGATTTTACATCCCACTTAACTCTTATAATTACTCCTCCATTTCACAATAATTGGTTGTTTAGAAAAATTTACACTTCCAAATAATGGGCAAAATAGTAATTTGACCCCTAAAATTCACTGTTTTGGTATATGTTATGTATAATAGATCAACCGTTTATCCACTCGATATTCTTATACAACGTACTCCATACAATATAAAATGACTAAAATATCGTATTAAATTAGTGAGAAACTAAGGGCAACACTATGCACACACCAAAATAGTGTTTTTAGTGGCGAGTTTACTATTTAGTCCCTATGTGAAGTCCCTCAATTACTACACTTGTAAATAGGGGAACATAATTGTAATCTCACACCCAAAAATCAATATTTGGGTGTGCATCGAACAGATCAGGAAACTAATAATCAAATAAATTAACAGTTTTAAGTAATTTTTGTCGGGGTAAAAAGAAGTCTTGCATTTTGAAAGAGAGACCGCTAACATACAAATAAATTGTAATTTTTTTATTATGAAATTCCAAGGAAGCTTACGAACAAAGTGTTGGAGTATCATGTATAGCATTTGCGAATGAAACATTATAAATAATGACATTTTATTAAAATAAATGTCGTTTGTAAAATTACACGTATTTTTAATAAACCACTTCAATCATCCTCGTTTCAGATCATTCTGTGTTGATGAGTAATGTTTCAAAAAGTTTAAAATTTACCTAACTCAATCTATTTTCTCATTAAGTTCATTTTTCCACCTCACTTTATTCAAATGATCGCTTGTCAAACAATGAAACTTGATTATGATTGTTTACCTTTTCTTATTAACAACTTGTAACCACTTCCCACGTAGTTTCTTCAAGAGCGACTTGACTAATAATGAATGTGTATTTTTAACATTAATATTATACTTATGAGTTATGATTAATCTTATGTAGACCTTTGAACAAAATTGGAATATCTTACTGGCCGTTACGTTTTTACTTCACAAAAGATAGAATAATATTTATCCAAAAAGAAAGGATAGAATAATATTGTCGATGGCTCAATAACCTAATAGCATATGACCTCATCGTTATTCGTTCATGTAAAAAATTTTGAATATTTATAATTCATCGCTAATTTATAAATAAAAATAAAAAAGACGGAACAATATTCTCTTCTATACGCTTCAAGATCCCATAGATGTGAGGACACTGAGGTCAGAGGTGCATCATGAGTACGTCTAACTTCAATTAATTTAGATCATAACAATTAACAATTAACTTTGACCAATTCAATATATCTTGATTTAAAAAAGTCAAAGTTTCAAACCAATAATATTGTTATGCAAGACAAAACAGTAAACAAGATCTAGAATGTCGAATACACAAACATTATAGTCAAATGTATGAAGACAACACCCATTAATTCAAACTAATAGAACATCAACATCAATGTGTCTCGATATTTTTACAAAACCTCTAACCTAACCGGCCAAGAGAGTTCCGATAGTACGGACCCTCACCACAAACACTCTAAGAACAAACATGAAACACAATTACAAAAAGATACATGAAGGACACTTCAAAATGCACGTGAACAACATAGTTAAGTGTCGTCTTTAGCTATGCATCCCAAATGGAGGGTGCTCCCGCATAATGCCCTCCAAGTTAAGTGCCTTCCTTAGCTGTGCCTCCCAAGTGGAGGGCGCTCCCGCATAATGCCCTCCAAGTAAAGTGTCCTCCTTAGCTGTGTCTCCCAAGTGGAGGACGCTCTCGCATAATGCCCTCCAAGTACTTTGAGGGCGCTTCACGGGAGCGCCTGAAGCGCCCTCAAAGTGAATCAAGCTATTGCATAGAGCTCTGGAACAAAGGAGAACCACCTAAAACCACAACTCCATTTATGAGGCAATGAAGGACATTTAGGTACCCAATGCCAAGTCCTCCTAGAAACCTTGAAATACAAAATCTCAGGCCAATTATAACAACACAAGCAAATCAACCCTTGATGCCAAAAGCAATAAACATGTTCATAGTTATGGTAGCTCACAGACAAGAACTTCCTGGACATCAATTCTGGGACACTTTCAATCTCCCTCCAACTTTGTTCTTCATCATTCAACTCCCACAATTTCATGTTTCTTGAAATCCCACTTATACCCAATCCACCAATCAAGAACAATTTCCCTTTTCCATCACTACACAACCTAGCAAAAGCAAGACCATTAGGCAATCCTAATTCTGATCTATACCATTTTCCATTGTCCAAATCGAAACCCATGATCACGAAAGGCTCAGAAGTGATGAAGTACAACAACCCATTGAAAAAAACCCCTTCTTGATTATAATTCTCACTAAAGAACAAGTTCAGACCCTCAAATTCACCCCAAGATTGGGTTTTCGAGTCGAAGACAAGAGCTTTATTCAATGGTCCGAAACAAGACAACATAAACAGCTTGTAATAACCCCTGTTTGTAGAAACCAGAGTCAACAACTCAAACTGAAAAGGCAGTTTAGGAAACTTGACAATTCTTGATGATCTTGTCAGCAAATTACACACAACAAAAGATGATGAATCTTGATGGGAAAAACAAACAAGCCCATTGGAAGACGACAACAACTCTGAAGCAGACGATGGTCTGACTAAAGCTGTTGTCGTCGAGCCAGGGGAGGGCGAAAGAGAAAGGGTTCTCCAGTTGTTAAGATTGGTATCAAAGAGGGGGTAAACAGGGTGAAATTGAGTATGTGAAAGTAGGAGAAAAGAAAGAGATGATGAGTTTGAAATTGAAAGGTGTTTGGAAATGAAAGAAGGGGTAAAAAGAAGGGATTTGAAATGCTTACAAGTTGATTTGATTTTCAAGAAGTGTTTCAATGGGAGAAATGAGAGGATATGATCAAGAATGTCTTTTGGTAATTGGCTCCATATCCTAGGATCCATTTTACCTGAGGATTGGATCTTGTTGTTTCTCATCATTCTTTCTGGAATTGAATCTGTGATCTGGGGAGTGTGATATATAGTTGGAATTATTAAATAGGGGTAGCTATTTTTTAACGTAAATTGTTCGAGGAGAAATTTAGCACAATAACACACTTAGGGATAAAAGGTTCGATCCGGCTTGCAGTATTCGGTTCGAAATCAAATCGTTCGATTTAGTTCGGCTCGCATATCAATAGAGAATTTTTCCTTATTTATACTCTAAAATCCTGAAAAAATCACTTCCACTTCATATCTCAAACAAAAAAAAATTGGAAAATAACATCCTTCAAAAATTATTGGCCTAAATAACACACTCCCACATAAAATTAACAAATTATCCCTCTTAATTTTGAGACCCAAATTTCAGACAGACAGTATCTATTCGTGTCTACATACGTTAATTGTGTCCGCCAATGATATTACAGCCGTTTAATGATATTACAGCCGTTTAATGGTGTCTACTAATGTATATTGGTGTCTACAGACGTCTAGTACTGTTTACCATCGTTTCAATTATTAATTTTTCATTGTCATTCGTCCTTCATAAGTAGCCGAAATAAAGTCCAAAAATATTTGAATATTCAATGATGCCAAAATATTTTACTCCCTCCTTCCCAATTTCTTATTCCACTTTCTATTTTTGGGGTCAAAATTCAAAAATTTTGACCATAAATTTTTAATAGCCGACAAGAAATAATATAGTCAAATTGGATATTGTTAGATTCTATTTAATATATACTTTTCAAAAATCCATTTTTTATAATTTTTACATGTATAGAATTGGAGATGTTTATGTTTTAAGTCGTGTTTCGTAGACCGTGAAAAGTCAAATTGGAACAAGAAAATGGGAAGGAGGGAGTAGTAACTTTTAATAACTCATAATGCCATTTCACACCAATCAACATATGGCAAAAACAAAATAGGTCGAGGAGTTCCATAATAAAAAGTTTATCCACTCCAAGTTTAAAATTAACAAAAATCATGCAAAAATAGACTTAGATACCAATATACACAACTAGACACATGTAGACACCAATATACACTGACATACATCATTAGACGTCTGTAGACACCAATATATACTGTTTGTCCAAAATTTGAATCCCAAATTAAGAGGGCTAATTTAGTGATTTTATGTTAGGAGGATGTTATGTAGGCCAAGGATCTTTTTAAAGGTGTTATTTCTCAATAAATTTTGTCTAAGTGTGCTATTTGCAAAATTTCTCTTGTTCGTGTGTGTTATTTTTGAAATATAGCGCTTTTCTTCATTTCATACTACTAACTAGGAGCGTGGAGGAAAACCATGACAGAGTCGAACCGAATCGACCGGAATCGAACCGATCTAGGTTCCACTTTTGAGGGAACCGAATCGATATTTGTTCAGCTAATGGGAGAACCGATAAAAATCGAGCCGATGATTAATTTATGTTGAAAAAATTAAGCTTAGTAGACGTCTAGACGATAGTGGATGACAGGATTTTTCATTTTTCATTTATTGGTATGATAAAATAATAGATAACTAAATATGTTTTAAGCCATTAATATATGAATACATATATAGTGGTACCGTGTGACATATGTGTATAAGGATTTCATAATTAGTTTTAAAAGGAGTGCGTTGAACTTATATAGAGTATATATATTTGCAACTTAATTATGAGTTATTGTTAACATGAAACAATACTAATCACATTTAGATTTGAGTCCAAAAATAATAATATTATCTAGAAACTAATAGACCCAAAATTTCAAAGCCAAAAGTGGGCTCAATTTAGATCCAAAACACAAGGCGCAGAACAGGCCCGGAATCGAAATCGACTTGAAACCCATAAAAACCGGAACGTTTTGACAGATTTAGGTTCCGTCAGCCACAAAGCCGGTAAAACGGTTCGATTCTTGTTTTTGTCTAAAATCAAACGGAACCAAATCGTGAATAGGTCTACTAACTTCACAGGTTTGGAGGAAAAGGATTGGAAATAGTCTTATTTCTATAATATTAAATTCTAAAATGTTCTCTTATTTATCTTTTAATAATGAATTAAAATTAATGAATTTTATAGTATTAATTTATGCACATAATTTTAATCTTGACCAAAATTAACACGTTGATAGTAAAGTTAGTTGAAAATGTTATATTTATTATAGGGTTAATATATAGTCGGGGACATCACTTTTGTTTTCACAATATCACCAGTTGATCACTTACCTTTTAAAAGATCCCGGTTCATTACTCATCTTTTAAAATGTATCTCAGTTGATCTATCGATCATTTTTCCGGCTGGTTATCGTCTGGTTAACGCACGTGATGACCATGTGCCATTTCAGTAAGGGTTTTTTCCGGCTTAATTTTGACATGAAAAGACCAAAAAGCCCTTGGCGCATGGCCATCACGTGTGTTGACCGGGAGTTGACCGACAAAAAAAATGGCCAATAGACCAACTGAGATACATTCTAAGAGATGAGTGATTAACCAGGACCTTTTCAAAGGTAAGTGGTCAACTGGTGATATTGGTGAAAATTAAGTGATATCCCATTAATCCTTTACTAGATATTTGTATACAGTCCAGCCTGTGCGAAATCGTGCATCGTATTTATAATATATGATCTTTTATTAACAAATAAATATAATATTTCTATGTAATATTATTATTTAATTCATCTTAAATAACTAAATCTAAATTTTATGTTCAAAATAATATAATTTTTGCTAAATCATTTAAAAAAATAAAGGTAAAATATAGTAATGTTTATGAATAATTATTGTATATGTTTACAAAAAACTAAATAAATTCAATGAAAAATATCTCCTATATAGTAGGAGAACATGGGGTTTCATATTACTTTAAAATAACTTCTGAGCACTCACATCAGTTTCCCAATAATTTCCCTATAATTCACTTGTAACCGTCAATTTTCTATTTTTGGCACTAGCTTTTTATACATCTACTTTATCAGCTTCCCTATTATTCACCCAAACTTCAAAAATTAAATTTTCAAATATGTCAATACTTTTTAAATTTTCAACAATTATATTTTTTTTAAATACATACTGATTTAAATAAGTTGTAATTAAATTTCATTATCTCTTCTTTTTTTAAAATTTAGATGAATCCAAAAAAAAATTCACTACCAAATTAAGTAAGTTTTATGGCATTAATTTTTTTAGCATAAATTAATTAATAATAATATGATAAAGAAAAGAGAGGAAAATAATGGAGGCAAAATATGATAAAGACAATATCGGTTGGAGGAAAAAGGAGGGAAATGTAAAATAACCGCTCAATACACCGTGTGAATCTATTCACCATTTTGCATTGTGTGAATAATATTTTTGGGAGTTAGTGTATTATAGGTGAGCTGATAAAGTATATTTTTTGATATTATTAATTTTTTCACTCCCTAAAATAACTTTTAAGGCAACTGATGTGAGTGCTCTAACTCCCCCATTCCCCAATTATCTTACCATATATAATATGGGAAGGCATGAATTAGTTATTAATAAAATGAAGCCCCATGTTCTCAATTCTCCAAAAAATTAGGAGAATAAACTATGTTTTGAATTTGAATGTATAATTTTATATAAATATTTTGTTTAATAACTACTTACTAAGGCATAAAAAAGTTGATCATCATTTTATGAAAATGGCTTTTTTTCCCCTAATATCTAATGTTATTTTACACATTAAATTAAATTAAATTAAATTAAGATAAAAGAAATAGTATAACCTAGAAATATTATATTTATCAATTGATCAAAAATTATATATTATAAATATGATAAAATTAATTGCACACAGGTTGGACTGTGTACACACATCTAGTATATAGTAAGATATATAGGAGAACATGGGGCTTCATATTACAAATGATTTTGTTTTGAGTGTAAAAATCATAATAGTTTTTTGTTTAATTAGATGATCAATTATTTTACAACCAATGAACTATTAATTTATGTCAAAGTTATGTTTAGGATAGTGTTGTTTTTTTTTATTGAAATATTAAGAAATATTATATTGAAGATCGACGAACTTATATATGAAAAGATAAAGTATAAAAGTAATAGAAATTAAGTAAAGTAAAAACATAAAAGGGGTAAAAGGTGAATTAGTCGTTTCTTATGAATATCATACTATATTTAAACATAATATTGCCAAAAATTTTAAACATAATCTACACTATATTTAAACATAATATTGCCAAAAAACTAAAACTTAATCTACACTATATTTAAACATAATACTGCCAAATTTAAACGTAATATTGCCAAAAAAATTTGGAAACATAATTATGGTTGCTTGCCCAAAAATTATTGCCAAATATTTATGGAAATAACACAAAATATGCTAGCTATAAATTAATGCATGTGTCTACTTCATATAATTCTCTAAAATCAACATTAATCTTTGAAACTTGCTCGATGGGTACGTAAATTCTCCTTGCTTTGGATTCATACTCGCATAATTTAAGTAAAATTATCAATGAATATCTCAAGTTGAATGTGTCTTGTTTTTAGTTGAATGGACTTTTTGTTATACAATTGTAAGAATTATATGAATTTGTTGCAGTTGAACTGAGCTTTAACTTGTTATTTATGTAATAAACACCGAAGCTTTATTGTTTGTTTTATTTACTCTTGATTGATTACCGAAAGTTTGATAGTTAGGTTTGTTGATCAATCGTGGTTCATTAGAAACTTTTTTTGTTCTTCAGAAAGTTAGTGATATAGGTGATTTAGAAACTTGGTTACTTATTTTCTCAAATTCAGAAAGGTTAATATAGAGCACGTGGTTGTTGTGTGTTCTCAAGTCATAGAAATTTGAAGATTTATATGTACTGGCTAGTGGCTACTGAGTAGTTGACATATGACATGAAGTTTACTTACTCTCACCGAAACCTGGAACTATAGTCGATTTGACAGTCTCCTCCAGATCAAGTCATTCCTGTTTTAATTATATATGGATTAAAAATGAGGTAAGACCAACATATACGTCACAAGGCATACAATAGCACAAAAACAGATACCTTATTCACGACAAAAGAATTGAATTTCTCTTTGGCAATTTCTTCGCATCGGACAGTAGCCACCATGACCTTAAATAAATTTCAATAGTTTATTAATCACATAGCTCTTGGTAGTAATTTGACCCGAAAAAATATTCCAACTCCAACCTTATGGGCAGGTAACTCCAGGTCTTTGTTCTCCTTTATAATTTTCCATATCTGTTGGGCACTGAAGGCAAATTCTGAAGCAGGCACTACTGCCTGCCTGTCTCCGGCAAGTCCCCCGGGTGCAATCGAATGATAGAAACACTGTCTGAGATCAGCCACCTTCACCATTAAATAACTATAGAAGGTTCCATCCCCACACACTGAGCCACCCAAATACCTTTTGTGGTTTGAAACCTAAATTAAAAAAGATCCAGATAATAATATCTATCAAGTTACACCAGAATAGTATAAGGAGAAGATTATGGACAATAATCATGTTCAAGTATACTCACCTCCCTTTTAAAGCATCTATCTCTCTGAAGTTTGTTTAAAAGAGATAGTTTAGCAGCGTACTCTTTCCTATCAGCATCATACAATACTCGTATTAAAAGGGAGTATTTCTTTTTCTGCACTTGTTGTTCGCCCTTCCCCTCCAACAACCTCATTGATCTTCAAACAAACATCAGAGAGATGGATGCTTTAAAAGGGAGGTGAGTATACTTGAACATGATTATTATCCATAATCTTCTCCTTCTACTCTTCTGGTGTAACTTGATAGATATTATTATCTGGATCTTTTTGGTTTAGGTTTCAAACCACAAAAGGTATTTGGATGGCTCAGTGTGTGGGGATGGAACCTTCTATAGTTATTTAATGGTGAAGGTGGCTGGTCTCAGACAGCATTTCTATCATTCGATTGCATCCCGGGGGACTTGCCGGAGACAGGCGGGCAGTAGTGCCTGCTTCAGAATTTGCCTTCAGTGCCCAACAGATATGGAAAATTATAAAGGAGAACAGAGGCCTGGACTTACCTGCCCATAAGGTTGGAGTTGGAATATTTTTTCGGGTCAAATTACTACCAAGAGCTATGTGATTAATAAACTGTTGAAATTTATTTAAGGTCATGATGGCTACTGTCCGATGCGAAGAAATTGCCAAAGAGAAATTCAATTCTTTTGTTGTGAATAAGGTATCTGTTATTGTGCTATTGTATGCCTTGTGATGTATATGTTGGTCTTACCTCTTTTTTAATTCGTATCTAATTAAAACAGGAATGGCTTGATCTGGAGGAGACTGTCAAATCGACTCTAGTTCCAGGAGACTCTCAAATCGACTCTAGTTCTAGGAGACTGTCCAATCGACTCTATCCGAGTAAGTAAACTTCATGTCATTGTGATTTATTTTTTGTAATGACGTAAATTTCACTACACTATATCTCAGTTATCAATAGTTTTGGCAGTATGCAAGAATAGCAGTATATATATGGAAACGTATATCTCTAATTGTGCCACAATCTCCTTGTGCAATGTACCTAACTTGTTCAATTATACCATTGGCTTGCTGACATAATTATGGGTCCTTTGCCCAAAAATTATGCCAAACATTTATGGAAATAATGTAAAATATGCTAAATATAAATTAATGCATGTGTCTTCTTCATATAATTCTCTAAAATTAACAGTGTGTAGCATTCAAAATTACGTAATCTTTGAAACTTGCTCGATGGCAGGGCTAGCCCTTACCGATGGCGTGGGAGCACGACCGCACTAGGCCCCTGTTTTAGAGGGCCCCAAATTTTATAGAAATTATATATATATATATTATTAAAAGTGATGAACTATATCGATATAAAATCATTATATTAAAATTTCTACAAATTTCTTAAGAAACATACAAAAAGTTTCCATATTTGAAATTATGAAAAAGAAATTTTGAATTTCGAAATTTACTTTTTTCCTAGAATAAGTTCAACTTTTCGACTTTTCTTAGACATATATGAACTAAAGCTATTTATTTAAAAAAAGTTTATATAATGATTAAAATAATACTACCTCCGTTCTCTTTTACTTGTCTTTCTAGCCTCAAATTTTCGTTTCTAAATACTTGTCTTTCTAGCATAATTAATTACAAATTTACATTTTCAATATACTTTTTTATTACTTTTTACTATGAATTTATCAACCAACCAATCATATCATTTCAATTGATTGTTATTTTACAATTTCAATGTACTTTTTGACTATCTTTTATTTTTTCTTAATTTATGTGTAAATGTCTAGAAAGACAAGTAAAAAATAATGGAGGGAGTAATTCATAACCTTTTGTTCAAATCGTTAATAATTTATCACGTAAAAGTATTTGTTCAAATTTATATTTAAACTAATTTGTATAAAGGTCATTTTTAACTAATTTTTACAGATATAAATGTTCCTACAATCAAGGGAATTAAAGAACATGGGGCTTCATTACAAAAACTAGATATTTGTACACAGTTCAGCCTGTGCGAAATCGTGCATCGTATTTATAATATATGATCTTTTATTAACAAATAAATATAATATTTCTATGTAATATTATTATTTAATTCATCTTAAATAACTAAATTTAAATTTTATGTTCAAAATAATATAATTTTTGCTAAATCATTTTTTAGAAAAATAAAGGTAAAATATAGTAATGTTTATGAATAATTATTGTACTAGTGTTTTGGGCACAATCGATGCTTCTGCATTTTAATAATAATCATTAAATAAAAAATTAATAATTATGAAAAAAATCATCGTTAATAATATATATATTTAAATTTATATTTAAACTAATTTATATAAAAATCATTTTAATAATTTATATTTATAACTATTCCTACAATCAAGGAATTAATAGATGGCTTCATTACAAAATAACTAATTCTCCCTTCCCCAATTATATATAGTGTAGATATATATATCAATAGTACATAATAAGGAGTAGGCTTTTTTTCATCTGGTCACCTGAACTATTTTTCAATTCCCAAATAGGCACCTGATGACCTTTTTGTAACAAATAGGCACCTGGATCCCAAATAGGCACCTGAACTTTTTTTAAATTCCCAAGTAGGCACCTGAACTTTCGTTTTTCAAAATTTTATAAAATTTCACAGATTTTAAAATTTTCGATGAAGGGCAAATTAGTCATATTACACATAAAAACTAACTCAACTACTTTTAATCTAACCCAACCTCAACCCAACCCCCATTTAACCCCACCCCACCCCATTAAATATCTAAATCAAAAACTTTTCAACTTCCATTCCACCATCTTCTTCATTCATCAACTGCCATTCCATATCTTCTTCTCACGACAAAAGCGAAAAAAATGTCCCGTAGTGAAGATAGTTCGTCTAGTTCAGATGAGGATGAGAGGCCGAACAATGGTCCACGTTATTGGAGAAAAAATACAGAGCCGTTTATGTATAGTAGAGAATACAGTAAGTATTGGTCAATTATGGTTAAAAATTGAATTTTTATGTTATTGTTGTGCTTAATTTGTGGAAAGTTGTTTCCTTTTCTTGATTTTGTTGAAAACCCTAACATGCGTTTGATTTTTTTTTTCGACAGGACAAAATAAGGACTTGTTTACTTTGAGGCTTCATGGAGAAGGCGACTTCAAAAGGATGCAGGGACGACGTATATATGTGGGAGGTTGGGTGAAGTTAGTCGACTGTTGCTCGGCAAGAATTTTTCATATGCGGAGGTTGTGCGACATCAGTGATGATTTAGGTTGTAATGGCTTGAATTTCTACTACTTCAAGAAGCCAATGACGTCATTGGATGAGGGGTTGGTTCATTTGAAAACCCACGCTGACTGTTACGATATGTGCCAATGGGTTCCGGCATGTAAGAACATTGATGTATATGTCATACGACCATGGTGGACGAAGGTTAGAAGGGCTCTAATTTGGGAAATGTATAGTTCCTACAGAAAGTTTTGGCCAAAAGCTGAGTTGAAGGAACTTGATCAAACAGAGGCAAGAATTTTGGAAATATTGCATCATAGAAATATGAAACACCCTTTATGCCTTGAATGGAAATCAAATTGGGAGGCTAGTAGTTCTAATGTTGGGGGGCTTGGAGTTGAGGCTGACATAGGTTATGTTGAGGCTGATAGAGGGCAGGGGATGCAGGGAGTTGAGGCTGATAGAGGGCAGGGGATGCAGGGAGTTGAGGCTGATAGAGGGCAGGGGATGAAGGGAGTTGATGCTGATGGAGGGCAGTGGATGGCACCTGAAGTTGAGGCTGATGGAGGGCAGGGGATGCAGGGACTTCAGGGTGATGAGGGGGTGAATGAAGTGCACTATGACAAAGGCAAAAAAGTTCAGGAAGTGGACGATGATATTTGGGATTTCACAGAGGTTGATGAGGGGGTGAATCAGGGTGATGAGGGGGTCAATGAGGAAGTAGAAATGGCATGGTTCGACGATTTCTTCGAGGGAGTTGAATTTGTTGCAAACCAAGAAGAATGTGGTGAAGGGAGCTCAAAAGTGAAAGAAGGATGTGGTGGAGATATTGGACAAATCCATCCGGATTCCGATGAAAATGAAACTGATTCGAGTGATGAAGAAGATGCTTACGATGACTCGAAAATGCTTCCTATGCATAGATACGAAGAAGAAGACGAGGAGGATGATGGTGACATTGGTGGGAACGATGAAAATGAAGATGGGCTTGTGATCTTCAACAAACACAAACACCTTGAGCAGCCTGCATTGATACCAAATATGGTGTTTGGCACTGTTCTTGACGTTAGGGCGTTCATTCGAGAGTATTCCTTGGTGACAAGGAGAGATGTGAGGATGCCGATAAATGAAAAGGATCGTGTGCAAGCTGTGTGTAGAGTTCAGGGGTGCCCTTTTAAGATCTTTTGTTCAAAGAATAAAAGTCAAACCCACTTTACTTTTAAGACTATAAGTGGAAAACATATATGTGGGCCTGTGATAAAAAATAGACACGCAACTGTTAGATTTCTGTCCGAGAAATACGTGAATCAAGTTAGGAGGGTGAAGACTTTGACTGTTGAGCAGTTTATTGGGTTTGTAAATGACCAATACAAGATCGAAATCACCAGGATGATGGCATGGAGGGCAATAAAGGCTGCAGGCTACCTCATTTATGGTAACGAGACCGAGCAATTTGCTAGAATTCAGAGGTATGCCCATGAGTTGCTTGAAACAATACCGGGGTCTACAGTGATAATCAAATTGGATGAGCAGAAATTCCAGAGAATTTATATCTGTCTTGGACCATTGAAAGCTGGGTTTAATGCGGGTTGTAGAAAATTTCTATGCATCGATGGTTGTTTCCTCAAAGGGTCGTTCAAAGGACAAATTTTAGTAGCAATTGCTTTTGATGCTGACAATCGCATATATCCAGTTGCGTGGGCTGTTGTCGAGGTTGAAAATACGGCATCATGGACTTGGTTTATGAATCTACTTCGGGAAGACCTGCATATGGATGAGAATCCAGAAGAGTGGGTCATAATGACTGACCAGCAAAAGGTATGTCGAAGGCACCTGAACTTTTGTTAGCTGGCACCTGAACTTTTAGTTTATTTTTGGTACTAATCTATTGGCACCTGAACTTTTGTTATCTGGCACCTGAACTTTTGTTATCTGGCACCTGAACTTTTTTTAATTTATGTTTTGGTTATAATCTATTGGCACCTGAACTTTTGTTAGCTGGCACCTGAACTTTTTTAACACCATTATATGCATTCTGTTTTTATACCTGAACTATTTAAATCTTCATTTTTAAGGGGCTTGAGAACGCAATTGCTGCAGAGGTGCCATATGCGGAGCATCGTCTATGTGTAAAGCATCTACATGCCAATTGGAGCAAGAAATTTCCAGGGCAAGCATACAAGGATCTGATGTGGGAAGCTGCAAGAGTATCAAATCCTCCATATTTTGAAGATGCTATGAATACTATCAAGAAGGTGTCTGTCGAAGCCTATGAACAATTGGCAAAAATTGACCCAAAAAAATGGTCAAAGAGTGCATTCAGACATGGGAACAACTGTAATGAACTTACCAACAACTGGGCTGAGGCATTCAACAAGCTGTTGTTAAAGGCAAGGGACCAGCCTATTTTACAAATGTTGAATACAATTCATGAAAAGGTTATGGAGAGGTTGGTGAAGAAGGCTAGAAAGGCACGGGCATGGACAATGGATTGCAGCCCAAAAGCAGCATCAATAATAGAGTATAGGGAAGCATTGACAGCCAACTACATAACAACATTTAATGGTCATTCGAGGTATGGGGTCTCGACTGCTAATCATGCGTTTGTTGTAGATGTACAAAAACTAAGTTGTTCATGTGGATTGTGGCAACTATCTGGGATACCATGTGTGCATGGAGTTTGTGTCTACATGGCTCAAATGAAGGATCCTAGGATGTTCGTCTCCGATGCATTCAAGAAAGAGACTCAAATTAAATTTTACAGTCACTTTCTTGAGCCTATCAGGGGTCCCATTTTCTGGCCGCAACTACCCAATCTCCCCGCTGTTTTGGCTCCAGCTATACGTGTGTTGCCAGGGAGGCCGAAGAAAGGCAGGAAGATTGATGCAAACGAACAAAGGGAGAAGGCCGAAAAGCTTGCTGCAGAAAAGGAAAAGGAGAAGGCAGCTAAAAAAAAGCCTCCTATAAATTTCAAAAACACTAGGAAGGGTGTCGTCATGCATTGCAAACTGTGTGGAGGTGCTGGCCACAACAAAAAAACTTGTCCACAAGATGCTAATGCTAAGGATGGAGAAAAGAAGAAGAAGGAAACAACCAAGAGGAAGGCACCTGAAACATCCACGTCGCAATCACCAAGCAAAACTAGGAAAACCAAGAAATCTAAGGATTAGAATTGGCTAGATTTCTGCAATTTCCACTCTTTTGTTAATGGCTCGTGTTAAACACTAAACAATGTATCTTTTGTTGCTTTCATAATTGAAAGTTTATGCTCTGTTTGAGTCATCATATTTTGTTGCTTCCATAATTATCATGTTTGTGCTACAATTCTGTATGGACTATATGTTAATTGACTGTAATTTATATCTGTTTTCGAGTTTGTTTGAGACTCTTTTGAAAAAGAGTGGACACTATATATACAATAACTTCAGAAAGTTCAGGTGCTTAAACTAAAAAAGTTCAGGTGCCACTATAATCTTTAACAACATTATAGCCCCCAGGGGCACATCCTTCTTCTTCATTACATCAAGCATAAACATGTAGTACAATCATTAATTCATGCCAAAATTGCATCTTCACACCAAAATACAATCAAACACAATCTGTTACAAATCCTATTAAACAAGGAGCTACCTATTAAACAACAACATATTCAGATTTCTTAACATTAATCTCCATGGCAAATTCAGATCTCCATGGCAGATTCATATCTGAACTTTAAATCGGTCATCAATCCACTTCCAAAAGGAACAAGGAGCTACCTATTAAACAACAACATATTCAGATTCAGATCGCAGACCATAATATGCAGATCTGGACCTCGGCGTATGACGAATTTGCCGATCTAAACTTTAAAAGGTCGAATTTTTCGTGTGGAAGCTCACTCGTTCCATGCCATTTCTTCCACAACTGCACTTTAGATCGGAAACTTGAGGTATTTGAGGAGCCATTACCATTCATGAACTTACTCCAGGTGAGTTAGCAATTAAAATGGAGGATATTGATAAAGAAGAAAGACCTGCAGGGGTGGCACCTGAACTTTCGCTAATTTTTGGCGCCTAAAATCATATTTTCAAAATGGCACCTGAACTTTTCCCAAAATATTTGCCTCCAAAAAGTCATATTTTCAATATGACTAACTTGCCCCTGAGTTAAGCAATTTTGAAATGTTTAAAAACTTAGAAATTCAGAAAATTGTGAAAAATGAAAGTTCAGGTGCCTATTTGGGATCCAGGTGTCTATTTGTTACAAAAAGGTCATCAGGTGCCTATTTGGGAATTAAAAAATAGTTCAGGTGCCCAGATGAAATTAATATATGAAAAACATAGATACACAAACTTTGATATGTTAGCACTAAGATTAAATATTATCTTTACCAATAATGGAATTATTTTAGATCTATTTCATATAAATTTTTTTACTTTCACTTCCTTTGTTTTTCCACAATTTGTCACTTAGACAAGTGTTTATATAAGTTTTAGAGACTACATGAACTTTAACTATATGAAATATGTGATCTTTTAATTATTTTTTAAAAGTTAAAACTAGGTAATATATATGGATATATGATAAAAGTATTAATTAAATTGTCGTTATTAATGAGGTGAAGTAGAGTGATAAAACATAAGACATTTAATATAAAGAATTTAACTAGATATGGTAGCTAATCTGCCATGTATGATGTCTCATGCATGTGGGAATAAATTAAGTGTTTTCGAGTCAAATCCTCCCATGATGCACGTTAGCCATGCAGACGACCTGGAACAATTGATGATAAAATACTTACTCACTCATCAATTTGACTACTCAATAGCAGTATGATAAACTTTGTTTCATCATTGTCTCATAAAATACGAGTATCAATTGGTAAAATAGATGAGCTTGTGATTGTAAATTTTGATTTTGATTCTCTCTCAATACGTTTTTAATCGCTCCTCATATTATTATATCGATCAAGATCTATCCAGTACACAATTTACGAATTACGATTATGAATCCTCTTGCAAAATCATATCATCATGCCTTCTAGTTGCTAGTAAAAAGTAAGTACTCAAGTTTTTAGCTTTTGATGTAGAGTTGACTATTGAAGTTTCCGAACCACATAATTTTATATGCCAATCATAAGTAGGGCTGTTAAAGTACGGGGCAATTTAAAACTTGCTCATTACTCGACTCGGGAAACTCGGGTCCGTTACCCATTCGTGTTTTTATTGAGCGATATTTGAATAATTCTTTTTACTCGATAGTTTATCGGGTAGACCCTGGTCGCTCGATTACCAGGTCATTTACTTTTTATATTATATTTATATGTGCAGTATATTTATACTTTAACCATATTAATTTCAAATGACCAATATAAAATTAGTATCGAACCCAATTCGTTAACAGCACTTCATAAGTGTCACACATATATGAAGTAAATTCACACCTCTTTCTGAAAGGTTCAACAAATCTGACAATAATGTGTAGATAGAGACGAAGATTTCTGAAGGATAGTGAAATTAGCAAAACATGGTTGTTGAAGTTTAACACAGTTCTTATGAGAAAACTAAGAAAACAAACCAACCAAATGAAAGCAGTATTTGGAAATATTCAGTAAAACCTCAAACTTCTTTCTAATTCCTACCTGACGGCTACCAACTGTCCTTCATGAAAATTCTAATATCCCGTTCGAATCGAACCTCAAACACCAATAGAATATCAACTTTTTGATTCGTTTGAATCTCGTGCTCAACCGATTTATCTCAAACACCAATAGAATATCAATTTTTTGACTCGTTTGAATCTCGTGCTCAACCGGTTCACAAACCATTTTGTTTGAGCCCAACCGAACCCTTGTCAGAATTGAAAATGTTCGGCTTGTGTAGAACCTTAGTTTTGGAAGGGGAAAAGGGTGGAGAGGTATAACCATAAAATAAATTAAAAACCAAAATTCAACTGGCCATGCACCTCAGACTCTAGGACTCGAACCCAAGACCTCTAATTGTGGAGGCTGGGTCGATAACCGCTAGGCCAAGGCCATGGGTTAACTCTACTGTACTTGACTTGGTTAAAAATAGTTCTACCATTCTAGTTCTAGATCGTGTTGTAACAGTCAATATTAGAAAATGAACCATGACTTTTCAAAGGATTACTATAAAGAGCAGTTAACAGAAACGACACATGGTAAAATTTTGTTCTTGTAATTAAAATCTATTTACCGTTCGAAGGGAAATAAATAGAACGTACATGATTTCTCAAGTCAGCCATAAACATTCCACAAACATTGTGTACAAGGTAGAAGAAGAGATTAACTAGGTCGGACAGTCGGAGGTAACACCTCGGGGTAGGTCAATGCTATCTCAGTCACTCCAGTTGTCCTGATCAAAACCGGAAGCCTGCTCTTTGCGCAGTTCATCCTGCACATCAAACGAGTAAAATAACTATCCTTCTGAAAGTGAAAAAGCTCACTTCGGTAAGTCAAGTGGAGGGGAGTGGACATACCACTTCGTTGGATGTGTATTTGGGTGGAGACCAAACAAGAATTTGCCTATCATTCGCACCACTATAAATTTCCTGCATGATGCAGAGTACAATAGATATTTCCGGTTATATGTATCTCTAAAAAAAACGAATGCCAAGATTCAACACTGAATACGATGAGTCGATTATCTATACATGCAACAATTGACAATCCCAGAGACCTCAAAGTAACTGTGTACTCCTTGATAATATATACTTGGCTAAAATCGTCAAAACAAAGAAATGAAAAATAGAGGCCCCCAGAGGGAGTTGATAGACTTTTCTTTTTTGTAAATTAGCGATGAGATGAGTTTCGAACCCAGGACCTTCTGGTCACTAGCAAGAGCCTTTTCCACTAGGCTATTCGATTAACTCAGGGAGTTGATAGACTTAAACATCCAAACATGTATCTACTCAATGAGTTGTACCTGCTCCTGTGCGTTATACCAACAACAGTTTACATTCTCGTAATGAGCACGGAAATCAAATAGTGACTTGCCAGACCATAAATCAAATGCCTAGAAAACCATCAAATTAAGTTAGTCTTGAATTTATGCCATTAGAGATGAAAACTTACATGATTCCGAGAACATTTTAGAAAATATATCTTACTTTCAAGCTTGACATGCAGGGAGCAAAGACGAGATCAGAATCTTGACTGACAGCTAACTGAAGAGGTTTGGTAGTTTGCAGGCGAGTAGCTTCAAAATTAACAAGCGTATTGCATCCAGATTCCACATCCCATAACCTTAACCTTGAATCAGAACCTGGAATCAAGTTGTAAGTACTAAAAAAGATCAATTATATATTGGGATTCTTATTTGACGATTGCTTAAAGATGACAACTGTTACTCTGACATAACCAACTATCATCCACCTGTTCTATGCGTGCACTACGAAAGTAACAATTGAAGTTCTAACATAACACATTGGTTATACTTTACCACTTAACATCAAATATGAACTACCAAATAGGAAAGAAAATAATCTGCATGTAAGGTTGCTAGTATATACAGTATTACAGAACATGCCAACTTTAGGCAGGGCAAAATTTTAAGTGACAGTATCAGGGGCTGCGCCGCTGCATACATGGTGTGAGAGGTCCCAAAAACAATTTCAGCAATGGCAATAGAATTGATACAGTCAGAAAAAGTTTACACTATAAGAGAGATCGAAACAAGTATAGGTATCGGGAACCAGAAATAGAAATAATAGGAGTAGCTGAATTGCTGTATGAGACTAATATGTGAACTACCCTTAAGAGACTAAAGGCTTTAGTAATTACTATCCAAGAAGAATCGAGTTGTATATCCATTGTAAGGATCAAGAACTATAAGAAAATGAAGCATTGAAGATATGTCAAGAAAATCATCTTAAACAAATAAACATACTGAGTAATAATTATAACCTGCACTCAGAAGATACATGCCATCTTCAGTAGCTTTTAGTCCAGTGACAATACCATAATGAGCAGTGGCGCGATCTTGGACAGACAACATTCCTGGATGGACTCTCTGCTTGGATCCCTTGGGTTGACTGGAAGTTTTACCAGTAGTAGATGGCTTTATGCTGTTTCCATTCACACTTTTCTTCTGCGCTACCCGCCCTTTTCCAGATGAACTTTGGCCTGATGTAGATGATTTTGACGTTGACGCCTGCAAAGATTATCAAAGTTCTATCTGACATAAGAATTGCTAAAGTCAATATTCGGACTAGGAAAAAAAAGTAAAAACCAAAACCATCTTGTGCTAAATATTAGCACGAAGAAGTAGTTTAACTTTGCTCTCTCTATAAATTAGGCGAACTCCCTTCCACACGGTGGTAAAAAGAAAGATCTAGGGCACATTCTAATTATAAGCTGCATACCATATTACCAATGAAGCCTCTACTAACTTTAATGGGTATGACAAATCAAAAACAAGAATTGATTTCACAAATTAATACTTAGTGAAGTATGAAAGGCTTTGAGCTCATAACATGTAAACTCTGTGCTCCAATCTATGGTTTTGGGTCTATCATAAAACTGTACAATGATCACCTACATCCTCAAACCAAGATGCCAAGAGGAACCGAGGAGGCATGTGAGGGAAACACAAAATACTACTAGATTGAGATATGAACTGAGTTCACCATAAACTATTTTATCAATACCCTATTAGAGTTTCATTAAAGAAGACAGGCAGTTAATAAAACCTTATCTGTTGTTGAACGTGCTAGAAGATGTGGACGCCTTCCAAATTGAGTGTGAGACTGGTTCAACACTTTAAAGCATCCAGCCCTCCGAATATCCCAAAAGCGAATTGCACCATCACACCCTCCGGTAAACAAAACCCACTCGTTAGAATTGGACCACTCCAGCGACATTACACCATCTGAAACGCAAAAATTGTATATTCGTGATTAAAAATTAAGCTAAACATTTGTTTTTTGTAGCAAGAACGTGAGAGTAAAATTTAAGGAGATCACTATTAATATCCATGAAGGGTCAAAATATTAACGCAAGGATTGTTGGCGTTGAGTAAAAAAATCTGTAACATTAAAGAACAATAAACATATCCATGTGATCAAAATGGCAGAGTATTGGAGCATACCACGATGACCGGACAGAGTATGAGCAAATGCTCCTGAAGAAATATCACAGAGACGAACTTGAACATCTTCAGTTCCTGCAGCAATTAGCATATGAGATGTTGCCAAAGAAGACATGGCAGTCCTATACACTTTTCCAGGCATTTTGAAGTTCACCACCATCTACCATACAAAAAATATCAAGGTACATTATAATTGACCATAAATCATCAGAAGAAAATAAGGAAACCAAAATATTATAATACCTGGGTGGTGTTTGTATCCCAAACATTGATGTAATGATCATATGACCCAGTAATGAAAAGCCCAGTGTCAACTGGATACCAGATGGCTGATGATATGGCATACTTATGGCCATGCTCATGCTGCTTGTCAATAATTAAAATGGACCGATGCTTCTCAATAATACCACCTCCTTCATGATCTGTTGCACGTTGAACATCATATATAGCAACTGACGCATCCGATGCACCAGCCAACAAGTATCGCCCTTCTGTCAAATCAACCTGTATTTATGATCATGAATCGAGGCAATAAACCTTTGACATAATATATATTTCTTTCTTATCCTTACCAAACTAATGCAAGATGTGGATTTTTTATTTTAGTTCTTCAGATTGAGGGCATCTGTATATTTAAGCATCCTACGATCAAAGAAACTAATAAGATTATGTCACCAGTTAGTTGCACTTAGAACCGAAGTGTGCTGCTAATCATGAAACCATTAAGACCATGATACAAAAGATTACTAAAATTGATTTTCAATGGTCAAAGTTTACAAGCTGCTAGACCTTGATCCAAACCCAAAACTTCGTTTTGAATCAAAATGAAGTAGGCGATATTTTGATATACAAAAATATTTGGGTTCAAAATATAAACAGCCTACCATCAAAATTCAAAGTTTTTTCAGTGTGAAGAACTACTATATGAAGTGGACAACAGATTATGCCAAGAACAGAAGTAGGCAATAGATAATGCCAAGAATCATAAGTATTTCGGGGGTCCAAAACTCTAAGCTTTTTATAATACTTATGAAGTAATACTATATGAAGTAGGCAATAGATAATTCCAAGAACATAAGTACTCCATATCACATCAAAACTCATAGCTTTTTCTACGCAAAGTGCTACTATACGACGTAGAAAACAGATGATGCCAAGACCATAACCATATTCAAATCACATCAAAATCCAAACTCGACAAAAGGAGAAACAAATACATCAAATATCTTAAAACACCACTTAGCAATTCATCAAACCATTCAACTACGACCAGGGCCGGCCCTAGTCTTTCGGGGGCCCTGTGCGAAAACAAAAAATGGGGCCCTTTTTATAACACAACCAGAACTAATTCAATTTCCTCCAAGAAGAGGGGTTCTTCCAATTCAATTAATTTTTCTACAATACTCTTATCATTCAAGTATAATTCGGACTTATATCCCTTCCCTGCCCCCATCGAGAAACAGAACTGACTAATCCAAAGTCAACAGGTCGAGTAACTCAACGCCTCTATTCTTGAACAACTTAACTTGGAGCAGGGCCTTCTTTTTGGCATTATTCGATTTTCACAGATTTAGCAACCAAACGCTAAGAAACCCATTAAACCCCCATCAGAAAACAAATACTACACCACAAATTAAACCCAAAAAACCAAAAAAAAAATCACAAAAAATGAAAAAAAAAAAATCAAGAAAGTGGTACCTGAAGAGAATTAATGGAACCAAACACAAAGAAACCCATAAAACCCCATCAATAAAACATAACAACCTTCCACAAATTAAACCCAAAAAAACAAGAAAGCAACAATAAAATCCCAAAAAAATGCAAAAAAAAAAAAATCAAGAAAGTGGTACCTGAAGAGAATTAATGGAACCACGATGAGAGGAGACTAAATCTTTGTGATTGGAGAGATTAATCGATGCGAGACGAGAGGTTTTGATATTATGACTGAATAAACTATTTCGAAGCTTTCCCAATTGTCTTTCTGAAATCTCCTTCCACATTCTCCAAGCATCTTCTTCCCCCTTTTTCAACCAAACAAACACTCACTCACTCAATCAATGATTCTACTACAAGAGTACTAAGTCAACTCAATCAAATCTGATGGTCAACTCAATTGAATCTAATGTATTATAGGTGAAGATGTTTATGTTTATGTTTATGTTCGGATGATATTGTGTTACGTGGTGATGACTCGACTATTAATGCTTTCGTTAATCTGTTCGGTCGATGGATGTTCCATCTAACTTTTAAGACATTTTTATGGGTTTGGATTAGTGTGATAGCTAAATTTTTTTTTTTTTTGTTTTTAAATTAGCGATGAAGTGAGTTTTGAATTCATTATCTTCTGGTTACTATTGAGAGCTTTTTGACTAGTCTATTCGATTAACTCAATTAATTAGGATTTTTTTTGTAAATTAGGATAGGTGAAAATTATTTTTAAGGTTCGAAATTTGTAAGTTATGATCTTTTGATATTTCGGCTTTTTTTTATCGAATTTGATTTCATGACTTGAAATCAATTAATTAGGTATAATTTGCTGAAATTGATCAATGGAAAGTAAGAAGCGAGAAATATTCTGCAAGTATTGTGGAGAAAGGCGTGTCAAGAAGATCTTAGGAATCGTTGAAAATTCAAGTCGAATTTTCTTGGCTTGTACAATTGAATGGATATGTAACTTGAACTCTTAAATTGTAAATCGTTTTTATATAGTAGGGTTGGTTGATTGTTTTTTAAATTAGTCAGGGAGAGCATGATTGGATGGAATGAGATGATTACTCCATATCCTCGAGCTAGAGAAAAACGTTTGGAGAAAGAGAGAATAATGGGTTTAAGGAGAAGGTTGGATGCAGTTCACGAGGAACTTGATGTCATGAAATCCAAGAATGAAGATTTGGTGAAGGAGAAGACAATTTTGCAATACAACTTCAGGAAAGAAAGAACACACACCAACTGTTTGACAGATGCCTTGTTATCTATACAAAAGCAAATGGATCGCTATCAGGAGAAATTACAACCTCGGGGGCTAACTGGTCGTCTGACCTAACGCACGAACCATTTAAGAAAATCAATCTGTTTAGGTTCATACATCAACATAATATCATCATCATCAAGGCGTGACTCATTAGAAGAGGTAGGAAAAGGATCACATGAAGGCGAAGAAATATTAAGAGAATCTACCTCATTCATGAGTTGATCATTTCATTTGTAGGCATTGGGGTTAGGACCTTCCATTTCAATATCTACAAGGAAAAAGGCGCAACTAAAATGTTAGTCATGAAAAGAGTAGTAACCGTTAAAGACAAGTCACTGCAAATCACTTCAAAAAGTTGACAAACTTAATGAAGGGACACGACTTTTCAGGGGAGAGTCTCGAAAAACACAATTTTAATGGGGTTTGGCTCTTATAACTAATCAAATGAGTGAAGTGCAAAGGTTTCTTAAGGAACCTCTCAAGATTATCAGAACAACCTTCAAAAGACCGCAATAATCACATACTCATAGAAATCCCCCATTACCCAGGAAATGGGCAAGATTCTTTAAAAAAACCGATACAAGATACCGTGGTGCATTCAACTAAGTTGGTGAAGTCGAAAATCGAACAGAATGTGAAGTCTGGTGGCGGTTTGGAGCAAAATGGTTCAGTATCACAAAAAAGTGATGAAGTTTTCGAAGAGAGGAAGAGAAGAAGGTTTAACAGTTAAGAAAGGTGAAAGTACAAGTGTGGGAAATCATCAACCTTTTGTAGACCTTAGAATCGACCCTTCGAATTCTACTCCCTCCTCGTATGGATACGTGTTGTGCTGACGAAGATCCTAGTAGCCCGTTTGAAACTGCCTAAGCAATCCTTGATTAAATCTTTTCGATTTTCATTTGTTCCCCATTAATGCTCCCTTTGAGCGTCCCTTTAGATAGAAAGATAAAGGGGGAAATGATGGAAACCTGACATATCAGGTAATCTGGGGTACCTCCGTACAGCCCAAATACATCGGCTCGACTCATGAGGCTCGCCCATCAGCTGCCTGATCTCAGGGCACCAATGGGCTAAGCCCTTATGCAATGGTACAAACTTCCTTTTAAATGATTACAAGTGTCATGATCACACCTCATCAGGGACAATTCTCTCTCTCTCTCATTGTATCTATATAAATGGGAGAAGTAACTTCATTTGAGGTCATTGATTACTTATTACTCTGACATTATACTTTCTGACACTTGCTTGAATCCTTACTAACTTAAGAATCAAAGCGTATGTGTCGTACCCTGACCTCACTTTCAGGTGAAACGGAACTTTTGTTTTGGAGATCAGCTGGCTTCTAAGGCGTGCCCTAGTGCACCCAGATGAGCCATATATACCCACTAGTTGAACTTAGGCGCCGCCCAGTTCAGATAACTCAGTTAGTCTCACGTCTTCTTTGAAAAACGCACCAGTAGAGCCGCAAGAGGAGAGCGAACTATCAATAACCGTGAACAATTACCAGAGCCGTTAACTTAGGGACCGTTTTTGCACCTATTACATACTTATAAGGATCATTTACGCATTGGTAATACTTCAAGGACCGAAGTTTAAAAGTGAACCACTTACAAAGACTATTTTAACAATTGCCCTATAAATAAGTTCAAAACCCAAATTTCGCGAAGTCCAACTCCACTCAATTTATGTGCATCTTTACTTAAAGATCAATTATGGAAAACTTGACATATATTGTTATGTGTAGTCATCTTGTTATGTTATGAAACTGTAATTCAAATGCAACAAAGGTACACATAGATGAAATTGTCTATGGGTCTTCAAACTTGCATGAACCCAAAATATTCATTAATAATTTACATAACAATTAACGAACCAACAAAATACATATATTTACATCCTACAACGCTACAACAACAATTGTTTCAAGAGAAACAGACAAATCTTAATACGATCATAATTTTCTACGATGAAATCGATAAGTAACTAGCGAAAAAATGGAATAAATAAAAAAGCAACCAATGAAGAATTGATCATGAAATCATTGTTCTTTTGATCAGAAGCTTCTCCGATGAGCATGTTTTTTTTCAGGCAACATATCTGTCGGACCATTTATAACACTTGTCGGAGAAGTCAACGGTCCATTAGTATTCTCATCAACAAATGTTTTCTCACTAAATCTTCTTGTGAATTCCTTCTTCCTTATTGGCCGCCTCTTTTCTTTTCTTGATTCTTTCTCACTTGCAAAACGACCTCGTATAACCGGAACCAAATACCACAAAATCGAAGTACACAAAATAGCAAAAGATTTTCCATAAATAGCCAAAAACAACAAAACCAACATCACTAAAACAGGCAAATAATAAACTGGCTGCTTAAATAATTCAATCTTGAAATCAAAAAATTGCATGGATTTTTTCATTTTTTGAGCCTTTTTCACATGAGCCTCTTCATCACTTCTCTTTGATAATTCTTCATGATTTTGTGATATGAAAACCTTCTCTTTAGTAGCATCACTCTGCCTTTTTTCCTTCATTTTCACAACAATGGGCCTAATCTCATTTTCATTCGATATAACGAATCGAACCAACGTTATATCTTCAGCACCCTTTTGAGTAAAAATCTTCTGTTTCTTCTCATCTAGCTCGGACATAAGTGCATAAAACTTATCGAGCCCACGATCCGCGAACCGGTTCTTGGCCTCCTTCTTCTTGAAAGAATAGCTTCTCTTTGATGATGATGAGTTTTTGGGTGATGGGCATGAAAGAAAATCTAGATCATCATCTTCTCTATGGAAACTTCCACACATAAACGACATTTGGTTTGAATTTTGAGGATATTATTTTGGAGTTGAGTTTAACTTGTTGAAGAGGGGGAGATTATTATTTAAGGGTGTATGAAAATGTGACTAAATCAAAGGTTGTAATAGTCAATGTTTGTGAATTACTTGTAGTTTATTTGGAAGATTTGAATAATAATCATGGGTGTTTTTTCCATGGAAGCTTCTTCATGGATTATATTATGTGTTTAATGAGATAATTGTCGAGTTGGTTCCAAATAGTGGGATAAAGTTGTACTTTGGTCTCAGATAGTTATACCGTTGCAGATTAGCCACCAAAACTTCAAAAGTAATAATCGTTGTACATTAGTCTCTATTTTTTGACAATTATACTGTAACATTCATCACTTTCAAAAACTATATTGTAACACTTGTGTCACTTTTGAGACTTATATATAACATTATAACTATCAAAATTTAAAAACAATTATATCTCATTATCTAGACCCACCTGCAATTAACTATGTTTTTGGTAATAATTAATACGTCAAACAAAGATTAATTCTACATCAGCAGATATGTGGCTGCCTCTAATCTTAAATTAAAATCATATATATCTATTGGTGTATCACATGTTTGACATCTTGTATAAGTCCATGAATAGGAAAGTCAATTATATATTACATAATTAAAATTAACCATATCTTTTGGATCCCACAAATATTATAGTTGGTGTCCACTATGAGAATATATATACCAAATATCAGCGTTTATTAGTATGATCTATGATGAGTAATTACTAATTAGCACATATAATTTATAGTTACTTGTATTGCACAAATTACTAGAGTATTAAGGGTTAGTAATTTTGGGTCAATTTGTATAATGAAGGAATTTAGTATTAAATGATTAAGTTGAAGTTATAGTTCATGTAAAGTACATCTGTGCGATTTATCTCTTTTATATATTCCGATTTAAGATAAAAATATGTTGAGGTCTTTATTGGTGTGAGCTAGTAATTAGGTAGACACCATAAGAATTAATTAGTTTGAACTAAGCCTATATTACTAACTGCCCCCAACGAACATATACTAGAAATATTAATTGGAGATGAATGCAAATTTGTGGGGAGTGGGGGAACAATGTGAGCTATGCATACTATGGACGTCGAAAATGAATGGCTAGTGATAATGCTAGAGCAATTTTTATATCGTCAGAAGAAAATCATGCTCAATTTCTTTTATACCCTTCTCAACAAACTATATTTTGTTCGTAATCTCAATTATTAATTATTAATTTATTCATGTTTTCATCATGCAAATAGAAATAAAAGTATTTTATCGTTAAGAATCAATATTATCATTATAAGTCATAGAATCAAAGGGCATAAAAGGAATTAGACATAGTTTTGCTCAGGCGATATGAAAATTGCTCTGGCATTATCATTTGCCAAAATGAATTGGTATTTATTTATAGTGGTTGTTAGAGGTAATTGATGAAATGGTTCTACTAAGTGAGTATCTGTTGTAATTTGATTTCCTTAAGTAATACGGATGCGTAAATAGTCCATGACAGTGTACAACCAATGTACAAAAGATCCCTATTTTAGCAGACCCGTTAATTTCTAACGTTTTCAAAAAATTTAAGGACAAAATTGGGGTGATTTTATAATTTTTTAAGAGTTATGAGCACTTATGGACTGTTACAGAGCGAAATCTTTTCCCTTTACACCAGCAAACAACCCTATTTCCCTTTAATAACAAATTCTCATGCCATTACTTATACCCATTACAAAAACAAACCAATTTTGACCAAACAATTAACATAATTTTCCTCCTTTCTATCTATTCATTTAAAAATTGTGAAGAAGAAGCCATATATAATGAAATGGTGAAGTGCAATTATGTCAATAACTTCATGGTGGTTGTCCTTTTGTGCAGTATCCAAAGGTTAGATTTGGTTGTGAAATGTGGGAAGTCGGCCATAATTACACTTCACCATTTTATTATCCATGAATTCTTCTTCATAATCTTTAAATGAATATATAATAAAGGAGGAAAATTATGTTAATGGTTTGGTCAAGTTGGTTTGTTTTAGTAATGGGTATACGTAATGGCATGAAAGTTTGTTATTGAAGAAAAGTAGGATTATTTGGTGTAAATGGTGAAAATTTCGTGTCATAATAGTGTATAGGTCCCCGTAACTCTTAAAGATTATAATTGCCCCAATTTTTACCTTAAAATGTTGAAAATGTTAGAAATTAATGGATCCGTTAAGATTGGGACCATTTGCGCATCCGTGGTACTTATGGGGACCAAACTCCAACAGACACCCATTTACGGGAACCATTTCAGCAATTAGGTCGTAGATGTTACATATTTACATTTTTCAATCATTCTTAATATAAGTTTTTTGGAAATTAACAATATAATCGACATATACTGAGATTCTAATAATTGTAATACAACTTTCATACCTAAATGATTCTCACATTTTGACTTTTTGTGGTCAACAAAACACGATTGAGAACCTAAATATCGCTTATTCTACATCTGAAAAAATTATAAGAAGTTAATATTTGAAAAATACATATTGAAACGAAGCTAACAAGATCTCATATAACTATATTATTTCTTATTGTGTAACGAAAATTCATGATCAAACTTTTTAATATTTGACCACAAAAAGTAAAAAAATGTGACAATCATTTAAGGACGGAGGGAATAATTACTACGGGTTAAAATATGAGAAAATAAATAAATCTTAATTAATTATATATTTATGTGTGCTTGTTTTATCAACTCAATTTGATGTCCCACATATGGTATGATGTAAGCATAATAGTTTTGTGAAAATAACATGTGTTTTGAGTTTTTGATATCGCACGAATTAGTAAAATTAGCCACCGGTGTGATTTTGTCTACTCTAATAATGCATTTTTAAAACGTCGATTAATATTTTACTATAAGGTTTTATAGTCTTACAAGTCAGATCATTAATGTCGTTAGCATTCAAACTGTACGATATATATAACTTCAAAATTCAAACCAAGCTTAAAATTACAAATTATATTGTGGGTTTTATGAAGAAATCACTATAATAATCACAAAGTCAAGATTTGAGTTCTATGTGATATTGTGGGCGTTGGTAATAAATGTAGAATTTTGAGTTCCATGAACCATAAAATGATAAAAGAAAATTACAATTACCCTTCGAGACACAGGTCAAGTGGTAAAGAGTTTGGGATGCATAGCATCACGTTTTGCCTCTTCTGCATGTGTAGATTCGAGTCTCTTATGAGGTAGAATCTGGTGTGGGAGTGGTTAACGGACACCCTCAAGTCCCCTAATATCTGATATACATCCTGTGATTCCCCAGGACATATCGTGACGGGACCGTTAATGTTACGGTTCAACTTTTTTGAATAAAAATTACAATTAAATGAGATGAATATGAAAAGATGAGATTGGATCAAATGTATTATGCAAATTAAAAATAATAAATCACTATTTATGGAGTATTTAATTTATTAACCTAAATCTACATATGAACGTGAATACATGTAGCATGATAGCTATGGAGAACAGAGAGGCTAGGGATAAGTAGATCGTGCGTGACTTTATTATGTTAACCCTTGGTCAAGTTAAGCTATGGCCTTCTAGAAACAATATCATTTAGCAACTCCAACGTGGATCTTGGGGGCTGCTTATCTTGTTAATTTAGTAATAGTCGTTAATGTAAGAAGGTTGGTCAAGTTTTTCAAGAACCAATTGTTATATCATTTCGGTAATAACAGTTACTGGAATTCACGTGAGAGTTTAATATGAGAGACTAACATAACTGTTAAAGCAATTGACGTTCCAATCTATAGAAGCTAATCAGAATTGAAGCTTCAAGAACTATGACGATTTATTACCAAAAGTGGTTTAGGAAAGATCGGTTGATTTGGAGACAAGATCTATTCTTGATCTTGGTGGAGGATGATGAGCCAGTCACCTTCAAACAAGCTATCAAAGACAAAGATAGAGAAAGCTGGTTGGTTGCTATGGAGGAAGAGATGCAATCACTCCATAAGAACAAGACATGGGAGGTGGTCCCACTGCCCGTAGGAAAGTCTGCTATTGGTTGCAAGTGGGTATACAAAAGGAAGAAGGACCCTACTAAGTCAAGCGGTACAAGGTACAAAGCTAGACTAGTGGCAAAAGGGTTTGCACAGAAAGAAGGTGTTGATTACAATGAGATATTCTCTCCAGTGGTGAAACATACCTCTATTCATGTGCTATTAAGTACTGTTGCTCATCTGGATCTTGAACTGGAGCAACTTGATGTAAAGACCGCATTCTTACACGGCGATCTAGTTGAAGAAATTTACATGCATCAGCCTGAGGGGTACAAGGTTGAGGGTAAAGAGAGTCAAGTTTGTCGCTTGAGGAAATCACTTTATGGATTGAAGCAATCTCCTCGTCAATGATACAAGCGATTTGATTCATTTATGTTAAAGCAAGAACTTTCCAGAAGCGCTTATGATTGTTGTGTATATATTCATATGCTTCGTGGAGGTGATTATATCTATCTGGTATTGTATGTAGATGACATGTTTATTACTTCAAAAAGCAAGGTGGAGATAGACAAGTTAAAAGCTCAACTTGATAAAGAGTTTGAGACAAAAGACTTGGGCGTTGCTAGAAAAATACTGGGTATGGAGATTACCATAGAAAGATCAAGCCGGGAATTATTCTTAACTCAAAAGGGATATATTGAACGGGTTATCGAGAGGTTTGGGACGAAAGGTGCTAAATCAGTGGGAACTCCATTGGCTCAGCACTTTAAGTTCTCTAGCAAACAATCTTCTGTCACAGCTGAAGAAAAGGCATGCATGGAATACGTACCATATGCCAGTGTAATTGGCAGCTTGATATATGCCATGATTTCTACACGTCCAGATATTTCACAAGCGGTTAGTGTTGCCAGTAGATTTATGGCGAATCCGGGAAAGGCACACTGGGAAGCTGTGAAATGGATTTTAAGGTACTTGAAGGGTACCATTGACACAGGTTTATGCTTTGGTGGAGATACATGTAATTTGGGTGGCTTTGTTGATTCAGATTATGCTGGTGATCTGGATAAACGTCGATCAACTACTGGCTATGTGTTCAAAATAAATGGCGCCCCAATAAGTTGGCGATTAAAGTTGCAGGCTACAGTAGCACTATCAACTACAGAAGCCGAGTATATGTCCATAGGAGAAGGAGTAAAAGAAGCATTGTGGCTTTGGGGTCTACTCAATAGCTTGGGGGTTAAATAAAGTTGTGTTGATCTAAGTTGTTGTAACGACCTGCCCCAGGTCGGCCGCCCTGAGGTTAGGATCGTCAGCAACATGAAAATCAGAGTCACCATACGACGGATGACGAAAGAAAAATGACATCATTCATGATATAAAAATATTTATCCATCGTGGTGAACTTGACAGCTCATTACAAAACATAACATATCAACATATCAATAGAATATCTGACCATAATCACAAAATCAATGTCTAAAAGACTCCACAAGATACATAGAGTTTTAATGACAGTTGAGGACTCCTAGCCACCAGCGTCTCACTTACGAGCTAACCACTCCATGATCCTTGCACCGTTATGTAACTTCAGCAACAACCTTCAAGAGCTGGCGTGGAATACCAGCTCATACATAAATGGGGTATGCTATAAAGCTTAGTGAGAAACTAGGACCAACTCCACATACGTGTTCATGTATAAGGGCATATATATAGATATAACATCAACTAATAATCATAACTCATTTTAATATAAAGTCCAACATATGTATGAATAAGTAAATCATAACTTATAAATAAACCTTACCATGCCCCATAATCATAAATACATCTCATTCAACAATACATACATATCAACAACCCAACACATTAGCAACATCTCAAACACAACCTCGATATCCGGTATTATCCTTCATCCTGTGGCCATTCAGGATTTATCATTTCGCATGCATTTATATCAACCTCTACCTGCAAGGAGTCTTCTTGTGCCCGTCGACACAAGGTATATTATCAACCTCACTATATAGCGCACATCACCAGCACCTGTTATGCTAATAGGGCACATCACCCGCACCTGTAGAACAGGGCACATCAACCGCACTTGTAACTTTATAGCTACCAGGGCACTTTACCGGATATCAACAACCACACATCACCCAACACATAACAATATATATGAATCACCACATACTCACATATACTCGTATAACACATACCACATATAACATCTCGTCAATTTGGAATACAATCTCATATCAACCAAACATATGTATCACCTTTGATAATACAACCATCTCAACATGATATCATATATTTCAACCATCATATGTCACCATATTCAATTCACCATGATACAACTCCCCATAATTAATATTTTCATATAACTCAAACAAGATAACAACAATATCAATACTCCACATTTTAGTTCAGCTTAACATTTCATCTTACACTCGACGTAGTGATTGATACATAAACCAACTCAACAACTTATTTCATAGTGCAAATCCATCATTTCGTGTCATCTTCAACTCATTATGTCATATTATGTTTCACTCAACTTACAACTTCTTATTATAGTTCAACTCAATATTTAACGTAATTAATCGATTTCACATGCATAGATCATATGTCTCCACTCAACATAATTTAGCTCAAACTATAGTTCAAACACACATTTCATTATTCTTTAACATTCATATCATTTCATATATATATATCATTGAATATCATGCATCATGAAGAAATATAATGTTTCACACAATACCAAATAAGCTCAACCACACAACAATAACAATTAACACATTCTACAGCATAGCATGTATATGCAAACCACCTCAACCATTATCAATTAATATACATAAATACCACAAATAACAAGTTATCATTTGTGAGATAGGTTACTCACCTCTTGCTAGAGCAACTAGCGTACACCTAATTATATAATAAGCTCCCGCCCACGCTTGGTTCTTATCAACGTCCATAGAGTTAATTTACTTTTCCTAATCTCCCATTTTATTCGTTTAAATCAAAATAATTCCAAATCAACATTTTCTGTTGCTATTTTTGTTTGTTTGATACATGTAATCTATTAATCTGAAATTTGAATTTCTAATTTAGGGTTTGCACAGAGTTGACTTTAGGGTTTCCGATATAGTAATTTTGTGTTTTGGGTTGTTGATTACTTGATTTTGCGTGTTAAACTCGTGTAGGCGTGTACTCGTGTTTGACTATTTTCAATTTAGGTTTTTGAATTAGGGTTTCTAATTAAGGGCTTTACAATTAGGGTTTTTAATTAAGGTTTTCAATTAGGGTTTTCAATTAAGATTTTGAATTAGGGTTTTCAAGTTTCAATTAGGCTTTTTCAATTCGAGTTTCAAATTGGGGATTTTTCAATTAGGGTTTTAACTTTTAATTAGGGCTGTTTACAAACTGTTTTCAAATTGGGGATTTTTTAATTTCTTCTTACAAACTGTTCTCAACTAAAATTAATGTTGTTGTAAACTTAACCAGTGTTCAATTAACCTGTTTTCATATATGTTCATTGTTCTATTGTGCTTTGTACAGCATGTGGAGTATTAAGTAATTAGTAGTTTTTCATGTATGTTCATTGTTCTGTTGTATGCTTAAGTGCTTAACTGTTTTCATGAGAGTTCATTGTTCTATTGTTTTATTGTTCTGTTGTATCATCAATCATGTATGCTTAACTTCTAACTTGTAAGCTGTAAAATAAACATTGTTGTTGTAAAATAAACATTGTTGTTGTAAAATAAACATTGTTTTTGAAATAATTTATTTTATAAAATAAAACTCAACTAATCTGTTTATACTTTGTAGTTTATAGTTTATACTAATTATGTCTTTTCAAGATTCATCAGTTAGTCCACCCATGGATCCATTTGTTCTTGATGATTTTGATGACGGGGCAGAGGCTGTTGAGGGAATTGAGATTGGGGAGCTTAATGATTTGAACAGTAGCCAAACTGTTAATGACACTGTTAATGAAATTGACATTGAAAACCCTGCTACAAGCACTGCTTATGGTAAGGCTGTTCGTGCAAAGAAATCCATTGTTCACACTGAGATGGAGGCAATTGTATTGCCTGATGGAACAAAAAAATGGAAATGTAAATGGTGTGGAGCTCTCTACACATTTGATGAGAAGTACAAGAGTACTTCAAATGGTACAAAACCATTTGAAAAACTGTTTACAAAGAAAATTGAAAATGAAAGGTACTGATAATGTGGTTTCTCAATCATTGTTAAGTGTTGGTGATGGTAGGACTCCTAGCATCACCAGTTGGCAGTATAATCATCATAAAGTTAGGGAAGTAGCTGCTCACATTGTTTTAGGCCATGAATTTCCCTTTTCAATTTTTGAAGGTGAAATTTTTAACAGGTTTTTGAAAGAAATTTATCCTTGGTACAAAAGGATAACTAAACATACTATTAAAAAAGATTGTGAGAGTTGTTTTGATGAGGAGAAGGTTAGGATGAAAAGGGAGATATCTTTAGTCAATAGGATTTCATTGACGACAGATTTGTGGTGGTCGGATGAACAAAAAATTGGGTACATGACTGTGACATGCCACTTCATTGATGCTAAATGGAAACTTGATAAAAGAGTTTTAGCCTTTACTAATGTGCCCCCCCCCCCTCCATTCTGGTGAAGTTCTTGCTAGGGAGTTGTTGAGAGCGATGGACGATTGACATATTAGAGATAAAGTGGTATCTATTTCTGTAGATAATGCATCTTCTAATGACAATTGTATTGCTAGGTTGAAGGTTGATTTTAGTAATAGGAAAAATCTGCCTTTAGATGGTAAGTTGTTTCATGTGCGTTGTTGCGCACATATGCTGAATTTGCTTGTTCAAGATGGTCTTGATGTGATTAAACCTTGTGTTGAGAAAATTAGGAATGGTGTTAGGTATCTTTTAAATTCTGAAAGTAGGTCTAAAGCCTTCAAAAAAATTGTTCTTGAGTTACGTCTAGAGGGTAGGCTTCAAGTGTTGGATACGAAAACTAGGTGGAATTCTACTTGGTTGATGTTAACTACTGCCTATTTTTATAGAGATGTGTGGCCTCGATACGCGGAGAAAAATGGTGCATTTATGCACTTTTTACCTTCTGAACTTGATTGGGAAATATTGTATGATATTTGTAAGTTCTTGGAGTATTCTCCGACGTTACATCCATCATTAGCGGCACTACTTATCCTACTGTGAACTTGTTCTTGGCTGAGTTATATAGAGTCAAGGTGTTACTCGATGAGCATTGTGTCAATTCTACGAAGCCTCATTTGCTAATCTTAGCACAACAAATGAAGGCCAAATATGACAAATATTGGGACCAAAGTAACCTTTTGATTTCTATTGGGGTTGTTCTTGATCCGAGGTACTTTACAATTCTCTGTTCTCAGTTTGTTATCTATTCTGGATTGTTGCCTATTCTGATTTCTGAGTTGTTGCCTATTATAAGTTTATAACTTGTTGCCTATTTCGAGTTGTTGCATATTCTTAGTTGTTGCCTATTCTGATTTCTGAGTTGTTGCCTATTATAAGTTTATAACTTGTTGCCTATTTTGAGTTGTTGCCTATTCTGAGTTGTTGCCTATTCTCAGTTGTTGCCTACATGCCTTGCCTATGATGATTTTCTAATCCGAGGCGTTGTCGACTTGTCGCCTAATCTGTTGTTGCCTATTATAAGTTCATAATTTGTTGCCTAATATGTTACTTGATATGGTGTTCACTTGTTGCCTACTTGCCTATGATGATTTTCTAATATGAGGCGTTGTCGACTTGTCGCCTAATCTGTTTCCTGATCTGTCGTTGCCTGATGATGATTTACATATTCCAATTTATGCTGCTGATCTGTATTTGCCTATGATGATTTGCATATTCCAATTTCTGAGGCATTGTCGTATAATCTGCATATTAGCCTATGATGAATTTCTATACAAGTGTTGCCTATTTTGTAGGCCTAATATGTTACTGAAATTCTGAGGCATTATTGTTGTGCACTTGTGCTCATTTAGGTATAAGATGATTTTTATTTCTTGGGTTTACCCATTCTTGTATACCAATGGTGATACTGATGATGCCAAAACTCGTCAAGATGAGTTATCAAGCCACCTTTTCACCTTATTTAAGATGTATGAAGATTCATACAAAAAGGCTGATACTCAGACCGCTCAAGTCGAGGGTAGTAGTGTTTTTTATTCTGGTGTTGGAAAGAGGAGCTTTGAAATGTTTTTAAAAACTGTCGAGGGGAACAACAAAGCCAAGTCTGATCTTGAATATTATCTTGAAGAGCCTTCATTTCAATGTGTCGGAGGCGTTAAATTTGATGTTCAGACTTGGTGGATGGCTAATGAGGCCAAATATCCAATTCTAAGTCAAATGGCCAAAGATATCCTCTCTATTCCTGTGACTACTGTTGCTTCTGAATCTACATTTAGTGCCGGTAAACGAGTGATTGATCCAAAAAGAGAGTCCATGAAAACCAAAACTGTTGAAATGCTTCTTTGCGCGGGTGATTGGGTCAAAGAGATTTATGGCATTAAGAAAGAGCAAGGACAAAGTATTGTAAGTATTGCATTCTTTTTCATTGTCTTATTGTTTACTTGAGATGAAAATGTTATAATAGTTTGTTCATTTGTTTTGCAGCTTGAAGAACCAGTAGATGACCCTATGCAATATCATTTCGGAGAGGAACCGGCACCGGCAGCTTCAAGCAATATAACCTCAGCATAACCTCTTAGCCTTCGCCTTTATGCCAATGATGAACATGTTCTGAGGCTCTTTTGATGTATCATTCTGGATTTCTTACAAACTATCATTCTGGATTTTTTACAGTCTGTGCTACTGGCATGTAACTTAACTTCGATACTTGATATTTTGTGGCTTTGAATCAGGTCGATGATGAATGCATTTCTGAGGCCATTATGCTTTTATTAAAACTTTTTAATTCTGGTAGAAATGAACATTGGCTTAACATTGTCCACATTTGGACTAAATTCTGTTCCAGAAAAGTTAAATTTTTTTTAGGAAAACATGTTTTTCGGTTCTTTCGGGCCGGTTTTGGATTCTTGTTGAATACTTTATTATCTTGTTTCATGTTAACGGGAGAACCGATAACCCACCCGGTTTTCTGGCGGATCGGGACCGGCTCTAAATTTAGGACCGACTTCTTATCGGTCCGGTCCCGGTTCACACAATAGTGTTAACGGGTGGGACATGGAACCCTTGGGAACCGGCCCGATAACAGGACTACTAACACCATCCACAACAAGAGTTCAATTGAACTCACTTTATTCAGTGTCACGTCAGCTTTAAACTCACTTACACCCTCAATTAAACCCAGTTTTCACAACAAAGTTTTATTCATGATTTTATTCACTTTCTCTCCCTTCCACATCACCCTATCCTATACACTACCATATATTTACTTATCTCATTATTTATGCATATGTTATTATTAAAATTATAATCTTGATGTTAATTAATTTTTATAATATAACAAATAATATTTAATTTATTTGTAAAAAAACTTGTTTTTTTTGTGTCCAAATGAAGCAAACCTAGACTCCATTTATAGATCTCGAAAAATAAAAAATATTGATATATTTTTTATATTTTTATTTTGATGAATTATTGGTCAAATAATACTTTTAGTAAATAAGGGGAAAGAAAAAAAGAAAGTGAAATGCATAGGGCTGCGTGGCAGCTTCCCATTGGCTACTTTTCAGCACGGGGCCCACATTAATCCCAAAAATGTGAGCATCAAAAGATGATACCCAACTTAAACCCCATCCACTTTAATTTTTGTTGCCTTTGATTGATCTTGCTTTAACTCCACTTTAACCCCTACATTAACCTTTGTTGTGGGTGGTCTAAGTAAGCTTAGCAAATTCTCATAGGTGGCCAATGGTTTCATGAAAACCATCAAATGATTTCTAGTTTGTGTTTAAATTTTCAAATCGAATGACACTCGCTTATTTTCTCGCCTCGGCTCGATAACTACAATCCGAAAATAATATTTTAACTATATTACTCTCCACGACTCATAAAAATCGAAAATCTATCTCGAAAATCTAGTACTACCGTCAAATATAATTCACCGACCAACAAAATAATTATAAAATAATATTTTTCTGGGACGGGTTATTTCAGTTGTGATAGCCAAAGTGCAATTCATTTGGCTAAAAATCAAGTATATCATGCACGTACGAAACATATTGACGTCAGATATCATTTCGTAAGGGATGTTATAGAGGAAGGCAATATTTCGTTGTTAAAGGTGCATACGAACGAGAATCCCGCATACATGTTAACCAAGGTATTGTCAGGAAACAAGTTTCAACATTGTTTGAAATGGCTATACATTATACGATGTTAAGTATTCGTTCAAAATTTGACATTTTTCAAATTATGAACGAGGTGGAGAATTGTGAGAAATATAAGGATAATGGTCAACTTACATTGCATATAAGACACATGAAGGAATATATGAATGGTGATAGCGTAATATATGCGGATACTATTATTAAAATGAATGATGTTTATCATGCATCAATCTCTTATAAATAGGATTAGGATTGTATCTTTGTAACATCACATCAAACATTAGTTAAATATATTAGATATATATATTTATCATTTCGGTTTATGTTTTATTCTAAAACATATGCAACATATATATTGTTAATACAATTTATATTGTGAGGAATCTATTCTTATATTATATTTACTAGAAGATATCTTTTATATATTTCCGTTGCGTACTCAACAATTGGTATCAGAGCAATTTGACATCTTTCAAATTGTGAACGAGGTGGAGAATTCTGAGGTTAGAAGGAATGTAACCATTAATGTTCAATGGTGAGGAGTAGGCGTGTGGTGATAGTCATTCGTTGATGAATGGTAATTCCCTTTATTGACTTAGTATAAATACATACAGGTTGTATTCTATAATCATCACATCATAAAACAGTTAATATATATTCATTATTTATTTATCATTTCGGTTTTATGTTGTATTCTAAAACATATGCAATATATATATTGTTGATACAATTTATATTGTGAGGAATCTATTCTTATATTTTATTTACTAGAAGATATTTTTTATATATTTCCGCTGCGTTCTTAGCAAGCTCAGTAATTTTGGGACAAGGAACTTCACAGGTGAGTTAACAACCTTATTTTTTACATTCAATGTACTCCTTTCAGTAGTTGATGAATCTACTTGGTATGTGTTTATGTTATAATGTGTTTTCTTGACTGTGTTTTATGCGTTCTTCATTCACTGCTTCTTTGTTATGAACCTTGTTTTTATACCTCATTCCAGTTACGTTTTGCTCAATCTACTTACCTAATAGATATTACTTTGACAACTATTTATAGATAGTAATATACTTCCGATTAGAAAACATGATTACATGGTCGACATACAACAAGCTTTTGGTCTGTATCTTCCTACCATATTTAAAACGACCACAATCCCCAGTGATTAACCTAAACAAAGTAATTTACCTCACCAGATGTCCTATCTGGGAATTAAAACCAAAAGTGATTAGCATCATCAGCAGTCCTTTCTGGGAATTAAGAAAAGCCTTGCAAAGATAGGAAATATTAGATAATTAGCAAGAACATTAACTGATTTAGAGTAATTTATAATAGGTTCTTGACCATCCGTAGACCACTTCAGCGTCCCCAAATCCAATAACAATCAATTCGAACTACCCACCGTCGTTGAGGAAGAAGAACAACTTGAAACCGACCATAATTTCACAGCTACGAACTAAATAGGTCCACGCATCACCACGGAAGTAACCTAGATCAGTTGAAACATTCTCAAATATTTGTTCCCCATTTCGAATATTAATGGTAGTCCTCAAATTTAGGGTCAAGTTCTGTGCTAGATTGTCTGGTATTGCCTGCATAATATTATTACCACAACTTAATGTATGTATAAATTATACTTGATATAACCTAAAGGACGATCAGCAACATAATATACTTACCATAGCTACTTCGCACCCTGGTTTGAACACACAAACTCCACTTGCAGCACCAAAGAAATATGAAATGTATTATGTTGAAAAAAAGCCAGTTACATATGGATTAGATAAGTCAATTGCATTCATGTCTGTGGGGAGATTGACTTCACAAACCAAATCCGACTCCACGTCATAGCTATCTAAAATATGCTCCCAAATAGCTCGAACTCCGACTCCTTTCCTAAACCTTACCGGAGAAATTGTCTCCCCCCACAGTAAGAAGCAAGTAAAATATTACCAGTCACTAAATATGCTTGCCTAACAAACTTCTTCCAGCCGAACTGTAACTCCCTTCTGATAACGGTAACTACAAACGTCTTCCCGCCATACCTTAGGGTTACAACACCATTTCCTTGTAAATTCAGGTGTCCGATAAATATATCAGGTATTTCTGGAAGTAAGCATAAAGAAAAGGCCTTAGAAACATATTAAGGACATTCGGTTTTCATTGAAAAAAATTCATTCATGGAAAGAATACATCCCGTACCGATCTATAGTCATTACAATAGCTAATACTGAAGTAGCAACATCCACCTTCAGAATGATACAAAGAAGAACTAATAACATGTGAAAAACAGTATAAAATATGAACAAGTACATGCTTTACATATACAAGAACCAACAGAAAATATAAGAACCAACAGAAAAAAAAAAAGAAAAAAAAAAACAGACAAATCTATTTCTTACTTCCTATGATCATGTTGCTGAATGTTTCTTTGTGATGGAAGTGATAATAACAACCAGCTTTTTATAGATAGAAGTGGCTTAAATGTCTCACTTATTTGATAAGACATCCTCCCATATAGAAACTAAATACATTTCCATCCATTCTATATTATATCTAAAGTGCAGGGAGAAACAACAATTTCAGATGGCACATTCCTTCAAGCTCATACATCAAATCAACAATAGCACAAGAAACTGGACATCCAGAGTTACAATAACTGAGGATATTCCTAGGATGACTTGTGCAAATGTATCTAAACTGAAGCACTATATTCTGACAGACAATGAGGGATATTATACTCCTTATAACCTGTAATTACTCTGCTAGATTACACCTTAATATGGATAATACTATTCCAGGGAAACGACGTGCTAACTACTATATTTGATCCTTATGTGACGATCCTGGAAGAGATACTTCACCAATTCCAGGTTTATGACATAACAAACGCCAAAGTGAAGCATGTTGATCTGCAATACAAAAGTTTACCAAACCCATATCAATGGATCCCAAAAAGACACTCTGATACGTCTAGCACTTCAAAACACTTCAAATTTGAGATATTTTCAGGACAGCCTAATTCCATTTAGTGTCATCGCCAAAATAAAGAACAAAACATCCAGTACTTATAGCAAGTCCGTATACATATTCATACTTTGTCCTACAACACTCTCTTCATGTAGCAACAGAACAATCCTTGTTCTTTCAAAACTCAGATATCATGGGTGTTGTTGTGGCATTTGAAGCTCCTGATGTAGTATCCACCTAATACGGTTCAAAAAATATTCAACACTTCACATTCATAAACACTGACTACGTATATGAATGAACAAAGTGAACTTTCCTTCAAATAAATTTCTTTTAATTTCGACTGTTCACTCAATTGCAGAAAAATACCTATTTGTGTTACCATGTGGGGAGAAATGGTTGAAAGTCAAGGACCGCTACTAATGGAAGCTGCCCAATCATTCGTTGTTGTAGTTGCAAAGCACCTTAGTTTATCTACATACAAAAGTATCTCTTATCATTTAATCTAATCTATATAGCTCATCGCATAGCAAATTCACAACATATTGATTTATATTAATGTTTGCAACATTACTTAGGAACTCCTCTGTCAACAAAGAACTGCTCTTCATTCAATATCAATCCACCAGTCGAGCTTGCCACCGAACTAAAACAATTGTAAGATAGACATAATATTTCCATTTTCACTACACAGGTAGTGATTTTTGGCCTATCATGCTAATTTCATAGTCAACATGACAAGATTGAATCTAGGTCTAACAATGAACTGCAAGATATGCTTGTAGATAAATCGCTATCAATATAAAGGGAACTTGTTACACAAGGGACATTAAAACTATATACTTTAGATGATCTATGCGATGTAGCAGCACCAGGTGAATATTGGGTCAGAGGCCATCTTTAGATATGTGAAAAATATCATAAATTTTACTACTTTGAATGCAACATCTGTCGTTCAAAGATAAGTGCTAATAAAGAAGGTAATAATTACACTTGCTTAACATGTAAGCATCAAACTATTATATTCGGATCTTTGCACTCTAAATTATATACACTATGATTGACCATAATACACCTTGATCCATGATGAGAGTTTGATGAAGATCACCTAGCTAAGCCTCTTCTCTACTCTTAACTTTTATTTGTTTTTTTAGATGGTGTCTACCAATGATGCATAAATCCTCTTTATATAGTAGTAGTCTAATACTACTAATGATCATCCTAAATGCCTCCTTAATAAGTGAAATGAGAGGGCTAGAAGTTATGCCCACTAATTATAATCCTTAATGTATAATAACCATCGCATTAAACCTTAATATTATAATTAGACTTCAATATTACATGGACCATAAAATGTTATTTATTAGAAATAATCTAACATAACCTGCCAGGAAAATGTTGTAGCTACAACTAGGTAAATTATGTGCTTAACCTTATTTAAAGCTAATACATACATTCAATATTCATTTCCTCTACCAATTGATAACGTTAACGCAGACCTTATGTTCAGATGGTAATACATGACCAAAACGCTGCAATCACAGTCATTGCATTTGACGCTGTTGATGAGCGCATTCTTCATACCACAGGATCCCAAATTTCACACATGTTCTCGCTGGTATTCGTTCTTCCATCAGATGAATGTGCATATCCTTGCATATAAAGTGAACATATTAACACTATGAAAATTGATATAATGAGTTTACCAAATTACAGGGTGAAGATTATAATCTGGACAGCGTAAAGGCAGAATTTGAAGGCAAGATGTTTCAAATTTAGGTGCGCCGCACTTTTGGAGAAACAAATGATGATCAAAGGAAGATGATCCTTGTAGCTTATTATGAAGATAACAACTCTGCAGAAGTTAACATATCAGGTAATAAGGACAATCACAACATGAAAATGGAGGGAATAAATTATAGTGCCGGTAAAATACCTTCTCCACTTATCGCTACATGAAAATGGAGGGAATAAATTATAGTGCCTGACTCTCCTATGAAAGAGTATGTTGCAGATAGTCCACAGACCTCCTTGTCTCCACTAAAACGTCAAATGCAGGGAATAAATTATAGTGCCGGTAGAATACCTTCTCCACTTATCGCTACATACAAAAATAGTTTCATGCATGATAAATAAATTCTCATGTTTAATTAGGTTCTCCAAGAAAAAGACTATTCCAGATCACGGAAAATGCTAGCAATCCAGGTCAAAGTAGCAACGAGGATGGTCATAACAGCAATCCATGAAAAAAATCCATTGTCATTATCTACCTCATCCATAACGTTTTGTACGTCATATAATGGTCCATGAACTAAAGGACAACGCCTAACAAACTCGAACTTTTGTGTAACCTACTAATACTTTCATGCTTTGTCAGGATTGGCAAAGACGTTAATCTATGTAAATATGATCTTCGATGCTTATCGGTTATGACATTACAGTTCACCTATCTTGCTTAGCATCTAATATTTAGTCTGTATAAATTTACATAGAAATTAATCACTGTGTATTTAATATATGAAATTCTGGATGTCTTTATAATAAGTTAGTCCTAATGTCAAATAAACACATGCCCGTCCTTAGACGGACACCTCTTACTAGTATAACAATAAAACCAAACCACCTCTAAAACCCTAGTACTATATTGGCGATTTGTCCGACTGCCTCCCCCTTCCAAATACTACAAGTAGACGTGGCAAACGAACCGAGTTTGATCGATATACAAAAATTATGTTAGGTTTCTCTTATGTTCAGTTTTATATTATAATTAACAATATTATTTAATATATACATAAAAAACATAATAGTTACCAATATATTAGTCCTTAAATAATGAAACTTGTGTAGTATCATATAATATACCGTTTATTATTGTGATGAATTATTTCTAACCATATTTTAAACGTTATTTAATGCTAAATATTTCAACACACGTGAAATGATTTTATTTAAATTATTCAAATTAGTTTGTATTGAATAATACATGAATAAAACTATAACATGCAACTTAATACTCCCTCCATTTTTTTATTGTATTTGATTTTTCACGCTCACCGAGACACTCCTTAAAACGAAGATATCTCTAATTCTACAAGCGTAAAAGTAATAAAAAAAATTGATATATCGAAAATATAGATTGAAACGAATCTAACAAGATTCATCATGACTATATTATTTTTTTAATGACTAAAGAAAATTCATGGTCAAAGTTTTCAAAGTGTGACTTCAAAAATGGAAAGTGATATGATACAAAAAGCAAAGGGACTTTAATATTTCTTAAATCATGGGAGGTCTTTATTGTTAAATAATATAATAATATTGGAAGACAATTCATCATAATATTACAAGTTGATAAGATTATATAAGAATTATGTCTATTATATTATAAAAATTGTTTGATGTTATAGTATAATTAGAATTTACTTATTTTTTTCAAACCATTTTTAGTCGTGTTAGAGTATTATTTCAATATTAGATTGAGCTATAAAAATATGGGTAAATGGCACCGAATATCACTAACGTTTGATTTATTTACCACATTTACCACTGACGTTCACTTTCGTGTCAAACACATCACTCATGTTTCAATACTACTCAACCCGTCTACTTTTCGCCAATTTTGCTGAAATCGCAATTTTAAGCACAAAAGTTAGAAGGAAAATTTAGTCACGATACTTAAATATATATGAATGTTATTGTCCTATCGCTCTTCTGGCCATCTTATTATTAAGTGTTTGGATGGGAGTAGATATTAAGTGTTTAATTTCATGTTTTGGCACTAATTTTATTTCTAATCGCATTTTGTCCTGCTATTTTGTTAAAGCTTTGATTTTACACCAAATTTGGCTAGAATTTTCCATTTAATACTAACGTTTCTGTTAAATTGGGGACTAAATCACACCTTTTATACTATACCTGGGACTATTTTCCCAAATTCAATATTTATTGAGACCAAACTATAACTTGCACATACTTATAGAAACCATTTTGACAATTTCCTTCCTCGATTACTAGTCTTGATTTAATAAATTGATTCATAGTTTGATATAATATTATTAATGCCAAGGAAGAAAATAAGATAATAATAACAAGGAAGAAAAAAGAAGGAAAAAAGAAAGAAAATTGCCAAAAAGACTGTAAACTCCAAAAACCGTCCAAACACTCCACATGGCCCAAATTTTTCGAAATTTTTATTTTAACCCCGAAATTCGAACAAAACGCTAAAACTACCAAAAGTTGTGTGGACATTAAATTAGAGACTAAATGCGCCCCATGTGTACACTATTGGGGACTGCCATTGCAATCCTGCCACTTACTGGGACTAAATCGTAATTTGGTTCCACTTACTAGGACCATTGTTGCAAGTTACTCTTTTGTTAAACGTATTTATTAGTTTATTTTTATTTTTTAGGGGTATGTATGAATTAATTTTCTTATATGTTTCTTGAACTTTAACAACCTTAACAAAACTAATACAATGTATAACCTGGCATGCGACATAACTCAACTTATAAAAAATTTATAATCTGGCATGTGACATAACGTATAAGTACAATTACGAGCAACCTCTAACGGTTCGACTCTTATAAACAAAGTATTGATTTTGTTTCAAACTATTCATTTTCATAGAAGCCTTTGATTTTATCGTAAGATATCTATTCAATCCCTACACTAATATTTTTAGGCCAAATGGCATTGGACATCACTAACGTTTGATTTATTTACCACATTTATTACTGATGTTCACTTTCGTGTCAAAGACATCACTCATGTTCCAATACTACCCAACTCGTCTACGTTTGGCCAATTTTGCTAAAATTGCAATTTTAAACACAAAAGTTAGAAGGGCAATTTAGTCACGACACTTAAAATTATACATGTTTCGTTTTTAAAAATGCATCTTTTCAAGATTGTACTTGTTAAATTTTGGGGCTTTTCAAAAATTGAACATGTGTCGTTTCTCGAAAGTTTCAATTGATGGCCAATTAGGGGGAGAAATGCAATATCTAGAAGTAGTTACTAATAATGTTAAGTTTTGTGACTAAATTGCCCTTCTAACTTTTTTGCTTGAAAATACGATTTCATCAAAATTGGGAAAAAGTAGACGGGTTGAGTAGTATTGGAGCATGAGTGATGTCTTTGACACGAAAGTGAACGTCAGTGATAAATGTGGTAAATAAATCAAAACGTTAGTGATGTCCGGTGCCATTTGCCCTTAAATTAAAGCTGGAGCAATATTAATTTGGAAGGAAAGATGATCCAAGTATAAATTGCATTTGGAAAGTAGACCACTGACTTAAATTGCATTTGGAATATAAAATGGGACAAGTAGTATTTCATGATCAACTAAACCGAGGTTGTGTGCAAACCTACGGTTCGTTTGTTAAATTGATTAAGTACTTAAACTTAAGTTATGCTTACATGGGATCCGATCTTTATAAAATTACTATACTACGTAGATATATGCAGCTCTAAAACTCAATATTCACGTATACGATTTGATTTAATGAGATAATGTTTAGTTTCATTTGATTTATATGCAACTGTCAGATTGATCCTTGAATAGGTTGCATTGGTTATTACTAGCAAGTAATAGAACATACCCAAAGCGACTTTAGACTTGCCAAGATTAAGAAGAATAGAAGAGATTCGTAAAAAGAAAATAAAAGAATTATGGGGGCATTCGGAGAATCGAACTCCGGACCTCTCGCACCCAAAGCGAGAATCATACCACTAGACCAAATGCCCAGTTGACAAATAATCAGGTTTACACATTCATAATGCTGATACAACTTATTTGATGAATATATAATTGTACAGGCGAGTAAATTACATTATGTTCCCCTTCAAAATAACAAATGTACCACACCCCTGTTATCAAGTCGAGTCGGTTCACGTTTCTTTCTATCCGAGCAGACCGAACCTAAAACGGGTCAATTCGAACGCGGCACAGTAAGGATTCAGGATTCGAACTCAGATCCGGAACCGACTCTAAATAGGAAAAATTGGATGTGTACGCGAGTCGACATCAGCCTAAAACTAAATACTCGAATTGGACTCGACATGAACTAAAATCGACCGGCTCGAGTCGACTCCAATAGTTATTTAAATGCATTAAGGCTTAAATTCTGACAGGCCCCTGAACTTTGCTCATCTGGTCAATTTGACCCCTGAACTTTGAAAATAGGTCTACTTGCCCCCTAAACTATCCTAACTGGTCATTTTGGCCATTTTCACCTTAAAATGAAGGGTAAAATAGGCATACAACAATAATAGGCATTACAAGTTAATTTTAAAAGTAATACAAAATTAATATTAAATTATTAAATAATAATAAACCCCCACCCACCCCACCCTAAAACCGTTCACCATTGATAGAACCTGCAAAATGTCTTTATTATATTTCATTGGGGTTTGGGGACGACGGGGGAGGGGGATTATTTATTTTATTTTATTTTGTTTTTAATAATTTTATTTTCTTTTAAAAGAGCCCTAATATTTTTTTCTTTATTAAAAGTGACCCCAAAATGTCTATTATACACTAAATTCCTATTTTGTCCTTCATGAAAAGTTAAAATTTGTTAATTTGCCCCTGAACAGTTATGAAAATGGTCAAAATGACCTGTTGTGAAAGTTCAGGGGGCAAGTAGACCTATTTTCAAACTTCAGGGGCCAAATTGACCAGATGATCAAAGTTCAGGGGCCTGTCGGAATTTAAGCCATGCATTAAAGATGAACCAAATTAACGGTCCGAGTCGCGGATTAACGGCCTCGCGAATAGCTCTACACTAGACACTACGAGTTGAACGATGATTTATAATTAGCTCAAGATGGAGGAACTTTGTATATTTGTCCTAGTTGGAACATGAATGAGTGAATTTTTTCTGCTAATCTATATCCTCTTCATTAGTGCATATGATGTTACCGGTTCATATCTTTTTTTTTTAATAGAAGTACTCCCTCCATCCCTTAATGGTTATCACATTTTACATTTTTATAGTCAATAAAATATAATTTAAAATGGAAATATCTCTTATTCTATATACGAAAAAGTTATAAAAAAAATTAATATTTAAAAAATATATGTGGAGACAAATCTAACAAGATCCCACAAGGCTATATTATTTCTTATCGTTTAAGGAGAATTTATGGCCAAATTTAAAAATGTTTGATCAATAAAAGTGAAAATATAACAATTTTTTAGGGACGGATGAAGTACTATTTTCTAATCGTAATGCCTATTGAATAAACACTACCAGACCTTAAGGTAAAATAATAGTTCTAGTCACATGCAAAAGTTGCACCAACTAACAACATAAGATCAAGAACTAGTGGTAAAAAACATGTTAAATAATTATATTCTTAATCTATCAATAATCAACGGACATGAAATCAGAATGAAATTTAGAGAGCACAAAATCCAAAAAAATTGAATAAAAGGGCATAATATGGTTTATTTAACTAAAAACCAACGCTTTCATTAAGTCTATTATAATACATGTTGTAAATTAATATAAAACGTATATGTTATATCCATAATTCTGAAAAATCTAGAGAGGGCACGTGCCCCTATCCCTACTGATTCTGTCCGTGTCTATGAATCATCTCTTATTTTATTTGTGTGGCTTCGATAGTGGCACTTGGGGCACCTTGATTAAACAACCATCCACCACATTGCATGACTGCTTACATGAGAACAAAGACTTCATCCTCTCTTTCTTTCCAAATCCATGAGTACTCCCATCCCCTCCTGCACTCCTCTTAGAGCACTGTTTGATAGCAATCATAAAGGGATCATCATCTTTCTTGAGAAAGCTCTTCGAACCGCTTCGTCGAGGAGGCAGTGGTTGAAAAGCACAAGGAGGAAGAGGGATTGGCATATCAAGAACAGAACTAGTTTTCTTTACATTGTCTACATGATCATGGTCAACAGTTTTGGTTAATGGAACCTTGGATTCCCCTGGCTTATTTTCCCATGAAAAGGGGACTCTGCATTGTGAGTGAACTTTATGCATATTTTTAAAATAGAAAAAAAAAAGTTCAAGATTCAAGAATTATTGATTATGAATGTGTTTGTGATGATCTTTTATAGAGGGTTGAAAATTTTCAAGATTTAATAGGGTGGATTAAAGGGGTCTTTGTCATGTTGTTCTTGCTCTTTAACCGCAAGGCTACTTAGCTAAGAAAGTAACGAAACGTGAGGCCTAGCAGGATTGGGACCTAAAATCTATAACAAAGATGGTAATAAAATAGAATATCGAATGGCCTAGTGGTTAGGAGGTTTTTCAATGACTTAGAGGTTCTGGATTTGATTCTTATTGTAAGGGGGCGATGGCTATGTTTTAGAAAAAAGAAAACAAATAGGTGATAATAGAACTTAGGCAAATTTTAGAAAAGACAAGCTCCGAATTATAAGAAAACTTCCCAAATTTTAGTATATGTGGGACGAATCTATGTTGGGAGGGACTTGAACCCTCACGATTATTAAGTTGACATATTTTTTTATTACTAAAAGTTTTCATTCTTGTCGATGTTAATGTTGTTCTTATTAGTATTATTACCAATAAGTATTATTAATGTGAATTTTATTACCATAAGTATCATATGGTCTATTATATAGTACTATTATCATAAACTAGTGTGTTAGCACATCTTGAATGCTGGTTGCACAAGAGTGCACAGAGTGTATTGGTCACGTTTTTCCTGAAGAGACCAACTGTTGTACCATCTATTGGAATGAAAGTATAACAGTGAGCTGAAGAAGAATCATTACGGAGTTAAGCATTAAAGACACTAAAGACTAATTCATGAAGAGCAAATATGGAAGATCCCGGAAGATCACGTTGAAGATTTGGACGTAGGTCAACAACGTGTGGACAAAGGAAACATGAATTAGGAAAGATCTTGTCATTATGGAGCGGGATTATGTTGGATTCGTTTATGGTAACTTTTGTTACTAATAGGCGCAATCAATGACAAGATGCCAAGGGGCCAAGATTCACATTACCTTATGTGATATTCAAGAGAGTTAATGTAGATTGACCTAGCCCGTCAAGATACACAAGAAAGCCCGCGACCTAGGCCTATAAAAGGAGCACTCACCGTAGCTGGAAGATGTCGACTTTTGTAGAGAGCACAAGAACAATAGAAGAAGATTTTATTATCTAGTTTTTAGTGCTAGGTCGTCTAGATGTGTTAGAAGATCAGATCTATCTTCTAACTGAATTTCCGATTGATGTACCACCATTAGGTATTATCAATAGTGATGTTTTAATCTCTACCTTTCACCTTTGATTTTGTAAGTATCGGGAGATACATTCTGTAGGGGTAGATCTCATCTAGAAGACTCTAGGTTTAGGCAACGGTGTACGGGGAGCGTACAAAGTAAGACCTTCCTTGTAAATCTCAGTATAGTGAAGTTTTCCCTTGGACAGGCAGTCCCCCAGATGTACGTTGACACGGAACTGAGTTACCAACCTTGTGTTCTTTATTTTGTGTTTTTCTGTTTTCTGCATTCTGGTAATTCAACTGGTAATAGCAATTGGCGTAACAGTGAGGTGGTTTATATTTACATAGTGAAAGGTGCCCGGCTAACGCCGGGCGGGTGTTTGGGTTGACTGTACGCGGGTCTAGCTGAAATTCATATATAGGATAAACTTTTATGTGCTTCATTGAGTATATGTAGTAGCAAAACATAGATACATAGGCCTAATGATGCCTTGCTTATTTACATAGTTGTTCACAAAAGAAGGGATGCTAAGTAGGTTCTTTGTAACTGCAGCGGTCCTTGTGGCTTCTTCTTGAGCAGCTGCTTAACTTCACAAAAGGTGTCTGCACCTACATTTCCTGCAAGGAACAGTGTAGAGTTAGTGTTTGATTGTCGTCTGTGTACTATATAGCGGGAAGAGTGGTGGGTTGGGAGGGTGTTCTTACCTCAAAGCTTCTGTTGCCTATGTAGTAGATGCCAAAAGGTGTGTGGTGGGGATCTTATGCATCACTCATACATCCACTTGACCACCATAAACTGAGTGTGGTTGTGCTGTAAGGTTCTGGAGAAGTTGTTTTTTGGTTGAGTTCTCTGTAATAATATATTCGGAGTGAGCATTTGATGCCTGAGGTACATCTTATTTAGACTTGTGGGAAGATGGAGTGCTGACATGGTGTTATTGAAATTGCGTTGAGTTGGCGTTTGAGTGGGGAGAGTGGCAAGTCTGTGGCTAGAGCCTGAGGAAACTCCCGATTTGTTGAGGTTGCTTGAGCTTCA
>CM016562.1:21482426-21582426 GCA_003412495.2 Echium plantagineum | reverse complement strand
AAACTAACCTCTCACAGTGCCAATAAGTTTCTATCGTTATTCTTTCCCTTCAATTACTTCCTAAAAAAAACTATCGTTCATTCTCAGTTTGATCCATCACAATAACCACTTCCTTCTTACAACAAAGATACTCAATCCGTTACTCTCGATCTCTGAATTGAAGCACTATTCTCGATGTTAACCCAAAAATCGTCTAGCCCAGACTGCACGACCAAATTTCTACTTCAGTCTATGTTTCTTTTATATCATTCACCATCACTTACTAACACCACTCGGCACTCCATACTTAACATCCTATTCTGCACACGTGTGATTCCACAACCCACTTTGACTTATCCTCATAAGAATTAATACTAATAACTTCACTTACAAGTCATGCAACCTATCAACTAGTACTATCTCCAACCTTGTCTTATGTACTCTCATCAAATTACCATAACCTTGATTCACATATCCTACAACTCCCAAGAGAAATCTGAACCTCAGTCAATCACCTTTTAAAGTCTTACTTTGATTTACCCTCTTTTTCCCGGTGAGACCTTCAAGGACACCCAGTATTATCCAACTTATTCATATACTTAAGTTTCTAATTCACCCTCATTTCTTATAACATTAAATTTCCAAATCCCCCGAATACATTCCACTGTTGCCTTCAAGTACAAGGTAATCCTACGTCATTGTTTTATCGTCCACTTCTGGAGCATCATCTTACATGATCTTATCACCCCTTTTTCCTAGTATCGTTCTTCGATTCGTACATCCAGTATTTTCAAGTATCATGTTCAAAAGTCGAGTACGTATCCTCAATCCACCACGATTTTACCTAATCTCTGGTTGTCTCCTCAATACACATCTTAAAACCTCCAACAACTTCACCAGACTTTCTAACCTCAACGGTAATAGTTCTCCCACTTAAGCTACTCCACATCCATTCTAAACCCCCCATAATTATCCAACATCTTACTTCTTTCGTCGCGATTCATGGCAAGACACAACACACTTCACTAACCATTTTATTATATGCAGCCTTAGTCCCTCCACTTCCATTATACTAAACCCATTCTTATTATATATCCTACTTATGTACCCCACAATGATACTTTTCATTCAAGTGCTTTCTGAAGTATGCCAGGATCAATGAGACATTCCATTACCCTTTAATGTTCCACACACACAAAACCACTGATTATCTACATCCATAGATCCATAAGAACACCAACCCCATTACTCCCATTATATTCATAGCGAAATACAAAATATGGCTCCAATCATTCCAAGGCTAGCTCACAATTCGCTTGATTCCCCCTTGCTATTCTTATCCAGAATCTTAGTTGCCACCTCATCATACTATCCCGTGAAGTCAGTGCAACATTCTCATCTATTATAATCAGAGAACCCCCAATATAACAATTTCTACATATTCCAATACTGTATCCCTCAAAACAACTCAGCAATCGAGAGCATATAAGGTATCTCACATCTACTCACTTCTCGTATCCTGCTCAACATTCGAATCCCGTCCTCACTTACTTTTAGTCGATTTCTACCGAGCGCCCATTTAACGTTAGGTATACCCAACCCCACATATCTGACAAACCTCACCCGGTGGCATATCTCCTCAGTCTACGGAAGTGAAAGAAAATGAACACAGCAACCCATATACTCATGCTGACCTCTTACAGACACATCACATATCCCTAGACACACTAGCAGGTAAGCACATACCACATAGGACCCAACAACAATGTAACCTAAGCTCTGATACCAAACTTGTAACGATCCAATCTCCTAGAGGCTTAAATCGGCAGCCAAAAAAAATAAGCATGGTTCAAAAATTTGACAATTTACTTACCTCTTGATGTTCTGATTGAGGGTAGCTAATGTATGAGTTAAGGTATGGAGTTTGCTCCTCACGTGGAAGAAAGCAACAATGAACCCAAGAAAAAAGAGAAAAGTCGGCTGCTCACTTAGAAGAAGGAAACGGAACGGAAAAAAAATAAGAATCTTCGGCTGAAAAAAGGAGAAGAAGACGTCTGATGTTTTGTTTTTTGTGTAGGGTTTTTGGCTCATTTTCGGGCTTATATAATGCTAGCACGGGCCTGGCTCGTTAAGGCTTAATTCGATCGACTAACGAGCTTACTAACGAGTTATAATATTTTACTTAATTAATTTATTTTAATTCTTTATTAAGTTAGGCCATAATATTACACTATGCAATACAAAAAACGGTAATGTTGCTACAATACAAACAAAAGAAAGAATAAATAATTCGAAAAAGTCCATATATCAAATGAAGATGAATGTAGCTACGATGAAAATAAAGCCTCACCGATTTGTGAGATCAAAAATAGGTTGAATAATTTAATGACAGAAGATTAAATGAACAAGTAGGTGCATGGTGATTACTGATTAGATAATTTTGTCTTTGAACAATTGAAATCCAACCCTATGCATACAAACAATAATTTAAGAGAGTAAGGCAAAACGATTATCTAGAAACAATCAATCTCAACGAAGCATGACATGTGACATTTAAAAATTGGAAGATGCACGTTCACATATAAGGCTTAAACACTTCAGCTGAAAGGTTAAACTAACCTTTTAAGTGGATGATGTAAAAGGATGTTGGACTAAAACTATTGCAACATTAAATATTTATCTTAGATGTATTTGTATTCATGTTTGTACATAAATATTTGCTTCATATTTTGTAGTCATCCTATAAAGTTTCTCTAAATTCAAATTTTGGTTATATGCAACCATCACATTGTATCAACAAATTTTCTTAAGTCCAAGTTTAATTGAAGATAAGAAAAGATGCAGCTGGAAAGAAATATAAATATTGAATATAATTTGGGTACAATCTCTATTGTTCCTCTGGTTCAACTTCAATATAAGTCAAAAGCCTTCGCAGCTTGTTCTTGAACTCGATTGTTGAATGTTTGAAGATTTGAATATTCTGAAGATTTGAATACGTCAAGGGCATTCGCAGCTTGTTCTTGAAGATTCGAAGATTCAAAGACTTGAATGTTGATGAATTCAAATGTTGATGAGTGTTGAGGAAGTGTTCTCTGATTTGTAGACCTTTTCTCTTCTACTGCCTTGTATCTCTTCTTGCAAAAATGAATTATCCCCTCAATCAATGAGGAACACCTTTATTTATAGGCATGTTGACCAACGGGCTTGGCCTTGATCTTGAGCCTGGGCTTCTTCAATAATTATCCTTTTAATTTAATTAAGAAATAATTATATGATTTAATCGATAAATTACGTATTTTTATTCATGTGGGACCATAATTGGACGATCGAATCTCTAATACAGCTATATATAATGTGATAATAAATGCCACATGTAAATATTTAATTGGATCGCATCATTTAATTAACTAAATTTCAAAGCATAATTTATTAACTTGAAACTTCAATATGTTTAATTCGGGTATTTATTAAATAAATCTTCATTATCAACACACATCACATGCTTCCTTCAAATAAAATATCTAATTAGATACAACACTTAAAAGATGAAAAATTTACTATAAAAAAGTATAAGACTATCGCACAGGCCGGACTGTACACAAACGGGTAGTTCGAATAACTTATCAAGTAGTAATTCTATATTGATAAAATCTGAACTTTCATAACAAATTCACTATCTTCTGGTTTTTCCTTCTATTATCAGTCAAAAGGAAAAGATCCTCCAACATCCAAACAAGAACCCAATAAGCAACATTACATAAGAGAACTAAAAGTACAAAAGATACACAAAAAACTACAGAGCTTAAATTAGAAAATATTTGGTACCAGAATTACTGGAGCGAACCATTTTGATTCACCTCTCCAAAAATAGGCGTATGCTATTCAATGCGGCGTACACACAGTATTCTTTAGTAAAAGGCGAAAGAATAGTTTGCTTTGTGTGCACCGCGTAGCTGCTTGCTTCATTGGTAGCACTGGTCTCTCATTTTACAAGCTTCGCCTCCCGTAGATCATTCATATATCAGCAATGTGGGACACAAACTACGACATATAAATCTCATCTGAAACAGAGCTTATACCAAGCTTCAATTACTACTTGATTGCACTCTTTTCATGAACATTGAAGGATGAACATGTTGAAGAGTCGAAACATCTGTCAATCGTGCACTACACGAGCAAGTGATGAAAGGATTCTACGTGTGAACAACGTTCACATTTTGAGACAATGGTCAACAAGGAAAGAGCGTTTTCAAGCTAAATTGTTCCATGAAAGCTTGTAGATGGCTGATACTTTTTGGTGAGGTCGTGAGGTCGATTAATTAGCACCTTAGAGGTGTGCCTGATTATCATGGTTACGCAAAACAAACAAAAAAACGAGGGTGCGAAAATGTGGTGGATACCAAAGATAAAAAGTACAGTAACATTATTTTAAGTTACATAATAAATTGAATTAGATTTCTGTAAAATTTCCAAAGTCAATCAACATCCACAAATGAAGCACAATCGATGTCTTGAAGGGTTAATCTCCCCAAGTATAATTCACTTATATGATCACTACAAAGAGGGAGACACTTTTTGTTCATACTTTGATGAATCGATCCCATTCCTAGATCTCCCATCTTCGTCCCCTTCTTGTTTTTCGGGTTGAGATCGCTTTCAAGTAACCGAATCCTATACACAGTAGTGTCCGTTCTATTGCAAAAATGAGCAACACAACGATATGGAGGCTCGTCAGATGCCAGACGGGTTAAAGCCACTGTTATAGCACCATCGACAGGTATTGGATCTGCAAGGTTACCATCTCGCATCAGCGCCACTTCTCTTTCAGTAGGAAAATACATCTTTTCAGCTCCATTTAAATCAAGAGTTTTCAGATCCTTTGTATAATGTGTGATGGCCTCTTTCTTGGTGGATTCGTGCTTTTCCGCCAAGGTCAATAAACATGAAAATCTTAGATGATAGGTAACAACGGTCTTCACATTCTTAAAATTGTGACAGCAACAAAAGTAGTCGAGCCACCTTCTCCCCACACCAGCATACCACTTGACAATATCAGCATCTTCAAGAGCCATGAGTATCGTGATTGGCCTCGGACGACCCATATGATTTGTGAATCCAACAGTCTGCACTGCCTTACGGACAAGTTCTATTGGAGCATCTACTTTTATGCATAGCTTTGTTAAATCCTCCACAGTTCTTGCAGCATATTGTTGTTCCTCCTGTTCTTCTCTTAACCATTCTTTTTCTCGTAGAGCTCTTTTAGCTTTACTTGGGTTTAAATACTTAACAACCTGCTCTTGAAAATGATCATATGCACTCACAAGTTCCAGAGGCAATTGATTTCTAATCCTTTCTAAGGAAAGAAAGTCGCCGCCTGACAACCTACGGTACCATTGTGCTCGCTCTTCAACAGATTCTAAATACTCCTGCACTACTTCGTCACCCCACGTGTTAAAAATCTGTCTTACCTCATTTTCTATTTCCAAATCAGATTTGAAGCCGCTACTCTTCTTCATCTTTTTAAACAGATGACTCATAATCTTCATTCCCAGCTTCTTCCTATTAGTCTCCCTAGCATTCTTCAGTTCCAACCTTTCCACCTCTTTCTGTCTGAGATGCTTTCTCCTTGCCCTTATTGCTTTTTCAGACAAGGAAGGACGTAAAACTGAGGGCATAACAGCCTGAAGTTCCATCCCCAGGAAGACAATATTATCAGAAACTGCACTACGAATTACAGTCTTGACTTTATCAACACTCAATTCCATATCCTTCTCCAAATACGTTTCAAACTTACTCTTCAGTTCCATCATTAACATCTTCGTTCCTGATGTAGCAATTAATATTTTATCTAAGTACCTAACTGCATACATCTTTATCGGCTTGAAAGAAACACTATTAGTCGCCCCTACGGCAAGTTCATTTCTATCCAATCTTGGATTCTCTTTATTTATCTTAAGCCTCAATTCTTGAATCTCTTGATCTAATTGGTGAAAATAAATGTTAATCAAAATCGAGGTCAAGCTACATTCTTGAACAAAGCCTCTACCCAAATAACAACCACCTACTTCAATACTCAGCACTCCTGTTTCAAACAACTTTTTTATTATATCAACCATAGCACCATCCTTGATCTTATTATACATTATCGCACATAACTTATCAACATGCTGTGAACCGAACTTCTTCTTACTAAAAGAAACACTAAACCACCAGCTGGGATTCTCAAAGGAATTCTTAATGTATCTAATTGCTGTATGACGGCCCATATCTACACGGCCTCCATAACAAAATGTGACAAACCTATCATCATAGACAATTTCCAAAACCATACGAATAGCTTCAATAACAACTTTGAGCTGTAACTTGGGAAGAACAAGTGAATCTCTTTCACAGGTCGACAAGGAAGGAATGGAGAAACAACAAGATTCAATATCAAATTTGTTCTCAGAGAGCTGAGACGAGAGCTGATGCAAGGAGAAGAAGTGAGTTGAGACGCAGTTGAACGAGAGTTGTGGTGGCTCGTGCAATGTGCCAATACGCTTGTGGGCTCCATGATCGGCATGTTTGAGGTTTTGGCAGGCTAAGAGTAGGACTGAAGGTAAAGCAACAACTTCTCGAAAAAGGTTGTGAAATTTGCCCTCATGGTAATGTGAAAGGACTAAGGCTTTGAGGTCCGGTCTAGTTAGCGGTTCAGAGGGGTTCGGTTTTAAGGCCGGAGCGAGTTTAGAGAAGCGAGCGGTTTGCTGAAACGCTTCTGCAAGATGATTCAATGTTCTTGCCACAGAGGGGAATGCAGTGAAACTGGTGAATCCGGCTTTCCGGAGCTGCAATATCATCCAGATATTTTAGAACAGGTATACTCCTTCTTGTGTGCAAGGGATGAAACAGATGACCTGTAAATATTGTTCACATATACAGTAAGATTGGACATTGAAAAGAGACTGATTGTTATTAACCAACAATTTGGAACATTAGACTCTTCCACTGTACGGATCCGGGTATGCCCCGCAGACTGCTTGTATTGTTACATGGTGATATATATGGACCGTTTCTGAGGGTACATGTCTAATCCTCGTTGATGGGTGTAACACTCTTTCCGGGGAATTAGATATGTTAATGCCCTTTTTAGTTCTCGTTGATGAGGGTAACACTCTTTTCAGGAAACTAAGAAACTCCTAGATAGACACTATTTAGAAAAAAAAAAAAAAAAAACAATTTGCAACATTGGATATGCTGCTAATTCTTGTAAGCATTTCGACAAACATGTTTACTGCATATAATTCAATCAAGACTTGAAAATTGAAACAATGTAAGGTGACTAACCTGCAGGGGAGTTGGAGACTTTGAAGTTTGCTCAACAAAAATGCTCGATTATTTCTGATTTGTGGTAGTGAGTTGAAGACAAATATGGACTGGAGAGCTTAGTTGAGCATTTGGTATGGTAATATATTTTAATTGTTGGGCACTCTTCTTTTTAACACTATACAGACTAGAATAGTGTTCTATTAAGGTATACAATTACTATTTTGCCCCCAATTCAACTTTTTTATCTATTACACTTCTAATTAGAGAGGCAAAATGGTAATTTTAGTCTTAGAACCCCACTTCTTTGGTATGTCATGTGTGTATAACACATCAGACTTTTCTTAGACCATCCACGGCAAAGATTGGATGAAACTCACTTTATTCAGTGTCACATCAGTTTTAAACCCACTTACACACTAAATTGAACCCAGATTTCACAGCAGAGTTTCATTCAGGATTTTCTTCACTTTCTCTCCCTTCCACATCACTTTATCTTATACCCCACCATATATTTACTTATCTCATTATTTATACATATGTTATTATTAAAATTATAGTCTTTATAATAATTAATTTTTATAATATAATAAATAAAATTTAATTCGGGCGTGGAGGTAGCATATTTGGATTTTGAGCTTGGTTATTGTAGTTGAAGTTTGGGAAGAAATTCGGATATTGGGTAGTATCCATGAAGAGAGTTGAAGACTGAAAAAGAAAGTATTGCAAAGAAGGAATAGATAAAGGTGTAAAAAAACTCGTTTTTTTGTGTCCAAATGTTCCAAACCTATGTTCTATATATAGATCTCGCAAAATAAAAAATAATGATATATTTTTTATATTTTTATTTTGATGAATTATTGGGTAAATAATACAATTAGTAAATAAGAGAAAACAAAAAAAGAGAGTAAACAACAGCCATTCTCACGCGAACACGTCGCCCCTTGCAGGGCTGGTACAGCGCGTGGGATCCACTCGTTGTACCAGCTCTGCAAGGGGCAACATGTCTGCGTGAGTGTAGCTCCTTTTTGGCCCTGGACCCTAATTAACCCCAAATTTCTGAGTATTAAAATTCCGGCAAATGGCCTGAACCATCACCCATGTTTATTAGATGTTTCCAGTCAATCACCTATGTTTTAATGTGTTCCAGTCCATCACCTATGTTTCAAAAATTTCTAGTCCATCACCGATTCCGTTAACCTACCGTTAAATGTGTCATGTGACTTGCATGTGACGTTGCTCGGGGGTATTTTTGGTATTTCATGCCAATATTAGGGGGCATTATTTTTAAATTACATACCATATTTATTAACATGTAAACGTATATAACTAAATTACAAAGTGCAACTAAGCTACTAACTAATCATATTAAATTGACTAAATTATTTATTTATTAAGCATTTTTGTTGTTTTGTAAGTTAATACCATTATTTTTCTCTTCTATGAACTAAGATAATTATAAAATGAGCATAATTATATATACCTAATATGTAATTATTTTAATATAGAAGTATATATATAAGTATATTAAATATATATAATTATATTAAATATATATAGTTATAGTTAATACATATAATTATATTTAATATATATATAATTGTAGTTAATATATATATATAAATATATGTATATAATTATAGTTAATATATAATTATATTTAATTATCGTTAATATATAATTATATGTATACATATTATATATCATATATATTTAAGATATAATTTAATATATATAATTATATTTAATATAGATATATATAATTACATTTAATATAAGTGATGAAATAGAACACTTTAAAACACATGTGATGGAGTGGAACACTTTAAAACACAAGTGATCGACTGGAAACATCCTATAAACATGGGTGATGCAGTATAAACATTGTAGCATTTGAAATTACTAAAATGCCCTCCCCTAAATGTCATGTGCCATATACGTGACCAATTTAACGGAGTTTCAACAGAAATGTTAACGGAGTGACCAAATGGGACTAATTGTGAAACATAGGTGATGGAATGGAACACTTTAAAACATAGGTGATTGATTGGAAACATCCTATAAACATGGGTGATGGTTCCGGCCATTTGCCGTTAAAATTCAATACCCAACTTTAACTCGAAACCAATAAACTTTTGTTGCCTTTGATGCCTTTGATCCACATTAAATTCATTTTGACCCCCACTTCAACCCTTGTTGTGGGTGGTCTTACACAATTACCCGTTTACGAGGAACCACTATATACACACCCAAATTGTGTTGCTTTTATATATGAAAAATAACTATTTTGCCCTCACATTTAATTTTCTCAGTTACTATACTTAAAAAGAGGGGGCATAATTGTATTTTCACACCTAAAAATCACTATTTGGGTGTGTATAACAGATCATCCGTTTAGACCCCTTACATAATTTTATACATCGTATTCAATACAATATAAAATGACCAAAATAAGGTTTGAATTTAGTGAGAAACTGAGGAATCAAATAAATTAGCAGTTTTAAGTAATTTTTTTGAGGAGTGAAAAAAGGTTTAGTATTTTCAAAGAGAGATCGCTAGAATGCAAATAATATTTATTTATTGTGGAATTCTACAAGGAAGTTTATGAACAAAGAGTTGGAGTATTATGTATAGCATTTGCCAATGAATCGTTATAAATAATGACATTCTATTAAAATAAATGAAGTTTGTGAAAGTACTCGTATTTTTAAGAAACCACTTCAATCATTCTCGTTTCACATCATTTTGTGTTGATTAGTAATGTTTCAAAAAGTTTAAATTTACCAACTCAATCTATTGTCTCATTTCGAGTTAATCGAATAGCCTATTGGAAAAGGCTTTTGCTAGTGACCAGAACGTTATGGGTTCGATACTCACCTCATCGCTAATTTACAAAAAAATATATATATACCTATATATAATTGGGGAAGGGGGGAATTAGTTATTTTTGTAATGAAGCCCCATGTTCTTTAATTCCCTTGATTGTAGGAACATTTATATCTATAAAAATTAATTAAAAATGACTTTTATATAAATTAGTTTAAATATAAATTTGAACAAATATTTTTACGTGATAAATTATTAATAATTGTCCTTTATAATTATTAATTTTAAATTTTTTGTTTAATGAATATTATTAGAATGCACAAACATCGTTGTACCCAAAATACTAAGGCTTATTTTCTTTTGGCCCCCTGAATGATTTATCTTTTCAATTTACCCCCTATTTTTTTCGTTCCGCCCCCTGAAGTATTTTTTTCGCCAAAAAAGTGAATTAAGGTAAGGGCAAAATCGGAAATGCACATATAATTAGATTTTGAGGCAAAATTTGTAATAATTAAAGATGCGGGTTCACTAATAAAATTCAAAAAAAATTATTTTTCATTAATAAATGTGAGTTGTATATATAGCATAATTGATTTCTTCTCATATATTTCATATCACGTTTCTTATTTTTTGAAATTTGTTTCTTAATATCAAACATCTTTATAATGTAAATTTTGTCTTTTGGATGGCCAATAGAAAATCCGAATATCCTTCTTAAGCATTATAATTACATTTTTATTAGTGAGGTTGGGGGTTGGGGGGGGAAGAACGAGGGGGATTTTTTTAATGAAAAATATTTTTTTGAATTTTATTAGTGAACCCGCATCTTTAATTATTACAAATTTTGCCTCAAAATCTAATTATATGTGCATTCCAATTTTGCCCTTACCTCAATTCACTTTTTTGGCAAAAAAAATACTTCAGGGGGCGGAACGAAAAAAATAAGGGATAAATTGAAAAAATAAATCGTTCAGGGGGTAAATTGAAAAGATAAATCATTCAGGGGACAAATTGAAAGCGTCTCAATACTCTAGGGGGCCAAAAGAAAATAAGCCAAATACTAATATATATTGTCTCATTAAGTTCATCTTTCCACCTCACTTTATTCAAATGATCGCTTGTCAAACAATGAAACTTGATTATGATTGTTTACCTTTTCTTATTAACAACTTGTAACCACTTCCCACGTAGTTTCTTCATGAGCGACTTGACTAATGAATGTGTATCTTCTAATTTTAATATTATACTTTTTTTTTTTTGATAATTAGCGATGAATTGTGATTACAATGATATTACAAACATGAATACAGAAATTGCTAACTAATAGAAAGTTAGAGTATAATATGAGACAAATATGTCTCCAACAAGGTTCGAACCCATGACCTCTTACATGAAAGGTTGGGCCGGATGCCACTAGGCTATTGAGCCATCGGCAATTTTAATATTATACTTATGAGTTATAATTAATCTTATGCAGACCTTTGAACAAAATTGTTTGATATATCGTCTATGTAATTGTGTAAAACTTTGGATATAAAATCAAATTAAGTGAGTAAAATAGATTTTGGAATTTATATTGAAATAAATGCATAAAAGATTAGGCAATTTAGGACTAACATGGTTAATTATAGAATGTCAATGTGCATTAGAAGATCTTACCAACCGTTATGTTTTTACTTCACAGAAGATAGAATAATATTGTCGATGGCTCAATAGTCTAATGGCATCCGGTCAATCGTTCATGTAGGAGGTTTTGGGTATTGATAATTCACAACTAATTTTTTCTTAAAAGACAATATAATATTCTCTTCTACAGGGCTTTAAGATCCCATAGATGTGAGGACACTGACGTCAGAGGTGCATCATGAGTACGTCTAACTTCAATTGATTTAGATCATAACAAATAACTTTGACCAATTCAGTATATCTTGATTTAAAAAGGTCAAAGTTTCACATTTTATGAACAAAGAAAACAATATCCACAATACAATCACATGCTAAACCCAATTTAAATGAATTTTATTACATCACTAACCATCTAAATGTTCAACTATTGTCCCAAGAATATTGGTTATGCAAGACAAAACAATGACCAACATCTAGAATGAGGAATACACAAACATTATAGTCAAATGTATGAAGACAACACACATTAATTCAAACCAATAGTACATCAACATCAATGTGTCTCGATATTTTTACAAAACCTCTAACCTAACTGGCCAAGAGAGTTCCGATAGTACAGACCCTCACCACAAACACTCTAAGAACAAACATGAAACACAATTACAAAAAGACAGATGAAGGACACTTCAAAATGCACGTGAACAACATATTCAAGTGTCGTCTTTAGCTATGCATCCCAAATAGAGGGTGCTCCCGCATAATGCCCTCCAAGTTAAGTGCCTTCCTTAGCTGTGCCTTCCAAGTGGAGGGCGCTCCCGCATAATGCCCTCCAAATAAAGTGTCCTCCTTAGCTGTGTCTTCCAAGTGGAGGACGCTCTCGCATAATGCCCTCCAAGTACTTTGAGGGCGCTTCACGCGCTCCCATGAAGCGCCCTCAAAGTGAATCAAGCTATTGCATAGAGCTCTGGAACAAAGGAGAACCACCTAAAACCACAACTCCATTTATGAGGCAATGAAGGACATTTAGGTACCCAATGCCAAGTCCTCCTAGAAACCTTGAAATACAAAATCTCAGGCCAATTATAACAACACAAACAAATCAACCCTTGATGCCAAAAGCAATAAACATGTTCATAGTTATGGTAGCTCACAGACAAGAACTTCCTGGACATCAATTCTGGGACACTTTCAATCTCCCTCCAACCTTGTTCTTCTTCATTCAACTCCCACAACTTCATGTTTCTTGAAATCCCACTTATACCCAATCCACCAATCAAGAACAATTTCCCTTTTCCATCACTACACAACCTAGCAAAAGCAAGACCATTAGGCAATCCTAATTCTGATCTATACCATTTTCCATTGTCCAAATCGAAACCCATGATCACGAAAGGCTCAGAAGTGATGAAGTACAACAACCCATTGAAAAATACCCCTTCTTGATTATAATTCTCACTAAAGAACAAGTTTAGACCCTCAAATTCACCCCAAGATTGGGTTTTCGAGTCGAAGACAAGAGCTTTATTCAATGGTCCGAAACAAGACAACATAAACAGCTTGTAATAACCCCTGTTTGTAGAAACCAGAGTCAACAACTCAAACTGAAAAGGCAGTTTAGGAAACTTGACAATTCTTGATGATCTTGTCAGCAAATTACACACAACAAAAGATGATGAATCTTGATGGGAAAAACAAACAAGCCCATTGGAAGACGACAACAACTCTGAAGCAGACGATGGTCTGACTAAAGCTGTTGTCGTCGAGCCGGGGGAAGGCGAAAGAGAAAGGGTTCTCCAGTTGTTAAGATTGGTATCAAAGAGGGGGTAAACAGGGTGAAATTGAGTATGTGAAAGTAGGAGAAAAGAAAGAGATGATGAGTTTGAAATTGAAAGGTGTTTGGAAATGAAAGAAGGGGTAAAAAGAAGGGATTTGAAATGCTTACAAGTTGATTTGATTTTCAAGAAGTGTTTCAATGGGAGAAATGAGAGGATATGATCAAGAATGTCTTTTGGTAATTGGCTCCATATCCTAGGATCCATTTTACCTGAGGATTGGATCTTGTTGTTTCTCATCATTCTTTCTGGAATTGAATCTGTGATCTGGGGAGTGTGATATATAGTTGGAATTATTAAATAGGGGTAGCTATTTTTTAACGTAAATTGTTCGAGGAGAAATTTAGCACAATAACACACTTAGGGATAAAAGGTTCGATCCGGCTTGCAGTATTCGGTTCGAAATCAAATCGTTCGATTTAGTTCGGCTCGCATATCAATAGAGAATTTTTCCTTATTTATACTCTAAAATCCTGAAAAATCACTTCCACTTCATATCTCAAACAAAAAAAAATTGGAAAATAACATCCTTCAAAAATTATTGGCCTAAATAACACACTCCCACATAAAATTAACAAATTATCCCTCTTAATTTTGAGACCCAAATTTCAGACAAACAGTATCTATTCGTGTCTACATACGTTAATTGTGTCCGCCAATGATATTACAGCCGTTTAATGATATTACAGCCGTTTAATGGTGTCTACTAATGTATATTGGTGTCTACAGACGTCTAGTACTGTTTACCATCGTTTCAATTATTAATTTTTCATTGTCATTCGTCCTTCATAAGTAGCCGAAATAAAGTCCAAAAATATTTGAATATTCAATGATGCCAAAATATTTTACTCCCTCCTTCCCAATTTCTTATTCCACTTTCTATTTTTGGGGTCAAAATTCAAAAATTTTGACCATAAATTTTTAATAGCCGACAAGAAATAATATAGTCAAATTGGATATTGTTAGATTCTATTTAATATATACTTTTCAAAAATCCATTTTTTATAATTTTTACATGTATAGAATTGGAGATGTTTATGTTTTAAGTCGTGTTTCGTAGACCGTGAAAAGTCAAATTGGAACAAGAAAATGGGAAGGAGGGAGTAGTAACTTTTAATAACTCATAATGCCATTTCACACCAATCAACATATGGCAAAAACAAAATAGGTCGAGGAGTTCCATAATAAAAAGTTTATCCACTCCAAGTTTAAAATTAACAAAAATCATGCAAAAATAGACTTAGATACCAATATACACAACTAGACACATGTAGACACCAATATACACTGACATACATCATTAGACGTCTGTAGACACCAATATACACTGTTTGTCCAAAATTTGAATCCCAAATTAAGAGGGCTAATTTAGTGATTTTATGTTAGGAGGATGTTATGTAGGCCAAGGATCTTTTTAAAGGTGTTATTTCTCAATAAATTTTGTCTAAGTGTGCTATTTGCAAAATTTCTCTTGTTCGTGTGTGTTATTTTTGAAATATAGCGCTTTTCTTCATTTCATACTACTAACTAGGAGCGTGGAGGAAAACCATGACAGAGTCGAACCGAATCGACCGGAATCGTACCGATCTAGGTTCCACTTTTAAGGGAACCGAATCGATATTTGTTCAGCTAATGGGAGAACCGATAAAAATCGAGCCGATGATTAATTTATGTTGAAAAAATTAAGCTTAGTAGACGTCTAGACGATAGTGGATGACAGGATTTTTCATTTTTCATTTATTGGTATGATATAATAATAGATAACTAAATATGTTTTAAGCCATTAATATATGAATACATATATATAGTGGTACCGTGTGACATATGTGTATAAGGATTTCATAATTAGTTTTAAAAGGAGTGCGTTGAACTTATATAGAGTATATATATTTGCAACTTAATTATGAGTTATTGTTAACATGAAACAATACTAATCACATTTAGATTTGAGTCCAAAAATAATAATATTATCTAGAAACTAATAGACCCAAAATTTCAAAGCCAAAAGTGGGCTCAATTTAGATCCAAAACACAAGGCGCAGAACAGGCCCGGAATCGAAATCGACTTGAAACCCATAAAAACCGGACCGTTTTGACAGATTTAGGTTCCGTCAGCCACAAAGCCGGTAAAACGGTTCGATTCTTGTTTTTGTCTAAAATCAAACGGAACCAAATCGTGAATAGGTCTACTAACTTCACAGGTTTGGAGGAAAAGGATTGGAAATAGTCTTATTTCTATAATATTAAATTCTAAAATGTTCTCTTATTTATCTTTTAATAATGAATTAAAATTAATGAATTTTATAGTATTAATTTATGCACATAATTTTAATCTTGACCAAAATTAACACGTTGATAGTAAAGTTAGTTGAAAATGTTATATTTATTATAGGGTTAATATATAGTCGGGGACATCACTTTTGTTTTCACAATATCACCAGTTGATCACTTACCTTTTAAAAGATCCCGGTTCATTACTCATCTTTTAAAATGTATCTCAGTTGGTCTATCGATCATTTTTCCGGCTGGTTATCGCCTAGTTAACGCACGTGATGACCATGTGCCATTTCAGTAAGGGTTTTTTCCGGCTTAATTTTGACATGAAAAGACCAAAAAGCCCTTGGCGCATGGCCATCACGTGTGTTGACCGGGAGTTGACCGACAAAAAAAATGGCCAATAGACCAACTGAGATACATTCTAAGAGATGAGTGATTAACCAGGACCTTTTCAAAGGTAAGTGGTCAACTGGTGATATTGGTGAAAATTAAGTGATATCCCATTAATCCTTTACTAGATATTTGTACACAGTCCAGCCTGTGCGAAATCGTGCATCGTATTTATAATATATGATCTTTTATTAACAAATAAGTATAATATTTCTATGTAATATTATTATTTAATTCATCTTAAATAACTAAATCTAAATTTTATGTTCAAAATAATATAATTTTTGCTAAATCATTTAAAAAAATAAAGGTAAAATATAGTAATGTTTATGAATAATTATTGTATATGTTTACAAAAAACTAAATAAATTCAATGAAAAATATCTCCTATATAGTAGGAGAACATGGGGTTTCATATTACTTTAAAATAACTTCTGAGCACTCACATCAGTTTCCCAATAATTTCCCTATAATTCACTTGTAACCGTCAATTTTCTATTTTTGGCACTAGCTTTTTATACATCTACTTTATCAGCTTCCCTATTATTCACCCAAACTTCAAAAATTAAATTTTCAAATATGTCAATAATTTTTAAATTTTCAACAATTATATTTTTTTTAAATACATACTGATTTAAATAAGTTGTAATTAAATTTCATTATCTCTTCTTTTTTTAAAATTTAGATGAATCCAAAAAAAATTCAGTACCAAATTAAGTAAGTTTTATGGCATTAATTTTTTTTAGCATAAATTAATTAATAATAATATGATAAAGAAAAGAGAGGAAAATAATGGAGGCAAAATATGATAAAGACAATATCGGTTGGAGGAAAAAGGAGGGAAATGTAAAATAACCGCTCGATACACCGTGTAAATCTATTCACCATTTTGCATTGTGTGAATAATATTTTTGGGAGTTAGTGTATTATAGGTGAGCTGATAAAGTATATTTTTTGATATTATTAATTTTTTCACTCCCTAAAATAACTTTTAAGGCAACTGATGTGAGTGCTCTAACTCCCCCATTCCCCGATTATCTTACCATATATAATATGGGAAGGCATGAATTAGTTATTAATAAAATGAAGCCCCATGTTCTCAATTCTCCAAAAAATTAGGAGAATAAACTATGTTTTGAATTTGAATGTATAATTTTATATAAATATTTTGTTTAATAACTACTTACTAAGGCATAAAAAAGTTGATCATCATTTTATGAAAATGGCTTTTTTTCCCCTAATATCTAATGTTATTTTACACATTAAATTAAATTAAATTAAATTAAGATAAAAGAAATAGTATAACCTAGAAATATTATATTTATCAATTGATCAAAAATTATATATTATAAATATGATAAAATTAATTGCACACAGGTTGGACTGTGTACACACATCTAGTATATAGTAAGATATATAGTAAGATATATAGGAGAACATGGGGCTTCATATTACAAATGATTTTGTTTTGAGTGTAAAAATCGTAATAGTTTTTTGTTTAATTAGATGATCAATTATTTTATAACCAATGAACTATTAATTTATGTCAAAGTTATGTTTAGGATAGTGTTGTTTTTTTTTATTGAAATATTAAGAAATATTATATTGAAGATCGACGAACTTATATATGAAAAGATAAAGTATAAAAGTAATAGAAATTAAGTAAAGTAAAAACATAAAAGGGGTAAAAGGTGAATTAATCGTTTCTTATGAATATCATACTATATTTAAACATAATATTGCCAAAAATTTTAAACATAATCTACACTATATTTAAACATAATATTGCCAAAAAACTAAAACTTAATCTACACTATATTTAAACATAATACTGCCAAATTTAAACGTAATATTGCCAAAAAAATTTGGAAACATAATTATGGTTGCTTGCCCAAAAATTATTGCCAAATATTTATGGAAATAACACAAAATATGCTAGCTATAAATTAATGCATGTGTCTACTTCATATAATTCTCTAAAATCAACATTAATCTTTGAAACTTGCTCGATGGGTACGTAAATTCTCCTTGCTTTGGGTTCATACTCGTATAATTTAAGTAAAATTATCAATGAATATCTCAAGTTGAATGTGTCTTCTTTTTAGTTGAATGGACTTTTTGTTATACAATTGTAAGAATTATATGAATTTGTTGCAGTTGAACTGAGCTTTAACTTGTTATTTATGTAATAAACACCGAAGCTTTATTGTTTGTTTTATTTACTCTTGATTGATTACCGAAAGTTTGATAGTTAGGTTTGTTGATCAATCGTGGTTCATTAGAAACTTTTTTTGATCTTCTGAAAGTTAGTGATATAGGTGATTTAGAAACTTGGTTACTTATTTTCTCAAATTCAGAAAGGTTAATATAGAGCACGTGGTTGTTGTGTGTTCTCAAGTCATAGAAATTTGAAGATTTATATATACTGGCTAGTGGCTACTGAGTAGTTGACATATGACATGAAGTTTACTTACTCTGACCGAAACCTGGAACTATAGTCGATTTGACAGTCTCCTCCAGATCAAGTCATTCCTGTTTTAATTATATATGGATTAAAAATGAGGTAAGACCAACATATACATCACAAGGCATACAATAGCACAAAAACAAATACCTTATTCACGACAAAAGAATTGAATTTCTCTTTGGCAATTTCTTCGCATCGGACAGTAGCCACCATGACCTTAAATAAATTTCAATAGTTTATTAATCACATAGCTCTTGGTAGTAATTTGACCCGAAAAAATATTCCAACTCCAACCTTATGGGCAGGTAACTCCAGGTCTTTGTTCTCCTTTATAATTTTCCATATCTGTTGGCACTGAAGGCAAATTCTGAAGCAGGCACTACTGCCCGCCTGTCTCCGGCAAGTCCCCCGGGTGCAAAATCGAATGATAGAAACGCTGTCTGAGATCAGCCACCTTCACCATTAAATAACTATAGAAGGTTCCATCCCCACACACTGAGCCACCCAAATACCTTTTGTGGTTTGAAACCTAAATTAAAAAAGATCCAGATAATAATATCTATCAAGTTACACCAGAATAGTATAAGGAGAAGATTATGGACAATAATCATGTTCAAGTATACTCACCTCCCTTTTATAGCATCCATCTCTCTGAAGTTTGTTTAAAAGAGATAGTTTAGCAGCGTACTCTTTCCTATCAGCATCATACAATACTCGTATTAAAAGGGAGTATTTCTTTTTCTGCACTTGTTGTTCGCCCTTCCCCTCCAACAACCTCATTGATCTTCAAACAAACATCAGAGAGATGGATGCTTTAAAAGGGAGGTGAGTATACTTGAACATGATTATTATCCATAATCTTCTCCTTCTACTCTTCTGGTGTAACTTGATAGATATTATTATCTGGATCTTTTTGGTTTAGGTTTCAAACCACAAAAGGTATTTGGATGGCTCAGTGTGTGGGGATGGAACCTTCTATAGTTATTTAATGGTGAAGGTGGCTGGTCTCAGACAGCGTTTCTATCATTCGATTGCACCCGGGGGACTTGCCGGAGACAGGCGGGCAGTAGTGCCTGCTTCAGAATTTGCCTTCAGTGCCCAACAGATATGGAAAATTATAAAGGAGAACAAAGGCCTGGACTTACCTGCCCATAAGGTTGGAGTTGGAATATTTTTTCGGGTCAAATTACTACCAAGAGCTATGTGATTAATAAACTGTTGAAATTTATTTAAGGTCATGATGGCTACTGTCCGATGCGAAGAAATTGCCAAAGAGAAATTCAATTCTTTTGTTGTGAATAAGGTATCTATTATTGTGCTATTGTATGCCTTGTGATGTATATGTTGGTCTTACCTCATTTTTAATTCGTATCTAATTAAAACAGGAATGGCTTGATCAGGAGGAGACTGTCAAATCGACTCTAGTTCCAGGAGACTCTCAAATCGACTCTAGTTCTAGGAGACTGTCAAATCGACTCTATCCGAGTAAGTAAACTTCATGTCATTGTGATTATCTTTTTGTAATGACGTAAATTTCACTACACTATATCTCAGTTATCAATAGTTTTGGCAGTATGCAAGAATAGCAGTATATATATGGAAACGTATATCTCTAATTGTGCCACAATCTCCTTGTGCAATGTACCTAACTTGTTCAATTATACCATTGGCTTGCTGACATAATTATGGGTCCTTTGCCCAAAAATTATGCCAAACATTTATGGAAATAATGTAAAATATGCTAAATATAAATTAATGCATGTGTCTTCTTCATATAATTCTCTAAAATTAACAGTGTGTAGCATTCAAAATTACGTAATCTTTGAAACTTGCTCGATGGCAGGGCTAGCCCTTACCGATGGCGTGGGAGCACGACCGCACTAGGCCCCTGTTTTAGAGGGCCCCAAATTTTATAGAAAATTATATATATATATATATAAGATAACAATCATCAAAATCATTAAGGCGAAAAGAAGAAAGTAATTCTCTGTGGGACTGAGCCTTCCGAATGAGAAAGAAAAAGAGATTAAAAGTGATGAACTATATCGATATAAAATCATTATATTAAAATTTCTACAAATTTCTTAAGAAACATACAAAAAGTTTCCATATTTGAAATTATGAAAAAGAAATTTTGAATTTCGAAATTTACTTTTTTCCTAGAATAAGTTCAACTTTTCGACTTTTCTTAGACATATATGAACTAAAGCTATTTATTTAAAAAAAGTTTATATAATGATTAAAATAATACTACCTCCGTTCTCTTTTACTTGTCTTTCTAGCCTCAAATTTTCGTTTCTAAATACTTGTCTTTCTAGCATAATTAATTACAAATTTACATTTTCAATATACTTTTTTATTACTCCCTCCATCCCTTTTTAATATATCCATTTTGACTTTTTGGGTCAAACTTAGAAAGTTTTGACCGTAAATTTTTATTAATCGATAAGAAATAATATAATCATATTGGATCTTGTTAGATTCCTCTCAATATATACTTTTGAAATATCAAGTTATTATAATTTTTACACATGTAAAATTAAAATTATTTACGTTTTAAGTCGTGTCTCGGAGACCGTGAAAAAGTAAATGGGTCTTATAAAAAGGGATGGAGGTAGTACTTTTTACTATGAATTTATCAACCAACCAATCATATCATTTCAATTGATTGTTATTTTACATTTTCAATGTACTTTTTGACTATCTTTTATTTTTTCTTAATTTATGTGTAAATGTCTAGAAAGACAAGTAAAAAAGAATGGAGGGAGTAATTCATAACCTTTTGTTCAAATCGTTAATAATTTATCACGTAAAAGTATTTGTTCAAATTTATATTTAAACTAATTTGTATAAAGGTCATTTTTAACTAATTTTTACAGATATAAATGTTCCTACAATCAAGGGAATTAAAGAACATGGGGCTTCATTACAAAAACTAGATATTTGTACACAGTTCAGCCAGTGCGAAATCGTGCATCGTATTTATAATATATGATCTTTTATTAACAAATAAATATAATATTTCTATGTAATATTATTATTTAATTCATCTTAAATAACTAAATTTAAATTTTATGTTCAAAATAATATAATTTTTGCTAAATCATTTTTTAGAAAAATAAAGGTAAAATATAGTAATGTTTATGAATAATTATTGTACTAGTGTTTTGGGCACAATCGATGCTTCTGCATTTTAATAATAATCATTAAATAAAAAATTAATAATTGTGAAAAAAATCATCGTTAATAATATATATATATTTAAATTTATATTTAAACTAATTTATATAAAAATCATTTTAATAATTTGTATTTATAACTATTCCTACAATCAAGGAATTAATAGATGGCTTCATTACAAAATAACTAATTCTCCCCTTTCCAATTATATATAGTGTAGATATATATATCAATAGTACATAATAAAGAGTAGGCTTTTTTTCATCTGGTCACCTGAACTATTTTTCAATTCGCAAATAGGCACCTGATGACCTTTTTGTAACAAATAGGCACCTGGATCCCAAATAGGCACCTGAACTTTTTTTAAATTCCCAAGTAGGCACCTGAACTTTCGTTTTTCAAAATTTTATAAAAATTCACAGATTTTAAAATTTTCGATGAAGGGCAAATTAGTCATATTACACATAAAAACTAACTCAACTACTTTTAATCTAACCCAACCTCAACCCAACCCCCATTTAACCCCACCCCATCCCATTAAATATCTAAATCAAAAACTTTTCAACTTCCATTCCACCATCTTCTTCATTCATCAACTGCCATTCCATATCTTCTTCTCACGACAAAAGCGAAAAAAATGTCCCGTAGTGAAGATAGTTCGTCTAGTTCAGATGAGGATGAGAGGCCGAACAATGGTCCACGTTATTGGAGAAAAAATACAGAGTCGTTTATGTATAGTAGAGAATACAGTAAGTATTGGTCAATTATGGTTAAAAATTGAATTTTTATGTTATTGTTGTGCTTAATTTGTGGAAAGTTGTTTCCTTTTCTTGATTTTGTTGAAAACCCTAACATGCATTTGATTTTTTTTTTCGACAGGACAAAATAAGGACTTGTTTACTTTGAGGCTTCATGGAGAAGGCGACTTCAAAAGGATGCAGGGACGACGTATATATGTGGGAGGTTGGGTGAAGTTAGTCGACTGTTGCTCGGCAAGAATTTTTCATATGCGGAGGTTGTGCGACATCAGTGGTGATTTAGGTTGTAATGGCTTGAATTTCTACTACTTCAAGAAGCCAATGACGTCATTGGATGAGGGGTTGGTTCATTTGAAAACCCACGCTGACTGTTACGATATGTGCCAATGGGTTCCGGCGTGTAAGAACATTGATGTATATGTCATACGACCATGGTGGACGAAGGTTAGAAGGGCTCTAATTTGGGAAATGTATAGTTCCTACAGAAAGTTTTGGCCAAAAGCTGAGTTGAAGGAACTTGATCAAACAGAGGCAAGAATTTTGGAAATATTGCATCATAGAAATATGAAACACCCTTTATGCCTTGATGGAAATCAAATTGGGAGGCTAGTAGTACTAATGTTGGGGGGCTTGGAGTTGAGGCTGACATAGGTTATGTTGAGGCTGATAGAAGGCAGGGGATGCAGGGAGTTGAGGCTGATAGAGGGCAAGGGATGCAGGGAGTTGAGGCTGATGAAGTGCAGGGGATGAAGGGAGTTGATGCTGATGGAGGGCAGTGGATGGCACCTGAAGTTGAGGCTGATGGAGGGCAGGGGATGCAGGGACTTCAGGGTGATGACGGGGTGAATGAAGTGCACTATGACAAAGGCAAAAAAGTTCAGGAAGTGGACGATGATATTTGGGATTTCACAGAGGTTGATGAGGGGGTGAATCAGGGTGATGAGGGGGTCAATGAGGAAGTAGAAATGGCATGGTTCGATGATTTCTTCGAGGGAGTTGAATTTGTTGCAAACCAAGAAGAATGTGGTGAAGGGAGCTCAAAAGTGAAAGAAGGATGTGGTGGAGATATTGGACAAATCCATCCGGATTCCGATGAAAATGAAACTGATTCGAGTGATGAAGAAGATGCTTACGATGACTCGAAAATGCTTCCTATGCATAGATACGAAGAAGAAGACGAGGAGGATGATGGTGACATTGGTGGGAACGATGAAAATGAAGATGGGCTTGTGATCTTCAACAAACACAAACACCTTGAGCAGCCTGCATTGATACCAAATATGGTGTTTGGCACTGTTCTTGACGTTAGGGCGTTCATTCGAGAGTATTCCTTGGTGACAAGGAGAGATGTGAGGATGCCGATAAATGAAAAGGATCGTGTGCAAGCTGTGTGTAGAGTTCAGGGGTGCCCTTTTAAGATCTTTTGTTCAAAGAATAAAAGTCAAACCCACTTTACTTTTAAGACTATAAGTGGAAAACATATATGTGGGCCTGTGATAAAAAATAGACACGCAACTGTTAGATTTCTGTCCGAGAAATACGTGAATCAAGTTAGGAGGGTGAAGACTTTGACTGTTGAGCAGTTTATTGGGTTTGTAAATGACCAATACAAGATCGAAATCACCAGGATGATGGCATGGAGGGCAATAAAGGCTGCAGGCTACCTCATTTATGGTAACGAGACCGAGCAATTTGCTAGAATTCAGAGGTATGCCCATGAGTTGCTTGAAAGAATACCGGGGTCTACAGTGATAATCAAATTGGATGAGCAGAAATTCCAGAGAATTTATATCTGTCTTGCACCATTGAAAGTTGGGTTTAATGCGGGTTGTAGAAAATTTCTATGCATCGATGGTTGTTTCCTCAAAGGGTCGTTCAAAGGACAAATTTTAGTAGCAGTTGCTTTTGATGCTGACAATCGCATATATCCAGTTGCGTGGGCTGTTGTCGAGGTTGAAAATACGGCATCATGGACTTGGTTTATGAATCTACTTCGGGAAGACATGCATATGGATGAGAATCCAGAAGAGTGGGTCATAATGACTGACCAGCAAAAGGTATGTCGAAGGCACCTGAACTTTTGTTAGCTGGCACCTGAACTTTTAGTTTATTTTTGGTACTAATCTATTGGCACCTGAACTTTTGTTATCTGGCACCTGAACTTTTGTTATCTGGCACCTGAACTTTTTTTAATTTATGTTTTGGTTATAATCTATTGGCACCTGAACTTTTGTTAGCTGGCACCTGAACTTTTTTAACACCATTATATGCATTCTGTTTTTATACCTGAACTATTTAAATCTTCATTTTTAAGGGGCTTGAGAACGCAATTGCTGCAGAGGTGCCATATGCGGAGCATCGTCTATGTGTAAAGCATCTACATGCCAATTGGAGCAAGAAATTTCCAGGGCAAGCATACAAGGATCTGATGTGGGAAGCTGCAAGAGCATCAAATCCTCCATATTTCGAAGATGCTATGAATACTATCAAGAAGGTGTCTGTCGAAGCCTATGAACAATTGGCAAAAATTGACCCAAAAAAATTGTCAAAGAGTGCATTCAGACATGGGAACAACTGTAATGAACTTACCAACAACTGGGCTGAGGCATTCAACAAGCTGTTGTTAAAGGCAAGGGACCAGCCTATTTTACAAATGTTGAATACAATTCATGAAAAGGTTATGGAGAGGTTGGTGAAGAAGGCTAGAAAGGCACGGGCATGGACAATGGATTGCAGCCCAAAAGCAGCATCAATAATAGAGTATAGGGAAGCATTGACAGCCAACTACATAACAACATTCAATGGTCATTCGAGGTATGGGGTCTCGACTGCTAATCATGCGTTTGTTGTAGATGTGCAAAAACTAAGTTGTTCATGTGGATTGTGGCAACTATCTGGGATACCATGTGTGCATGGAGTTTGTGTCTACATGGCTCAAATGAAGGATCCTAGGATGTTCGTCTTCGATGCATTCAAGAAAGAGACTCAAATTAAAATTTACAGTCACTTTCTTGAGCCTATCAGGGGTCCCATTTTCTGGCCGCAACTACCCAATCTCCCCGCTGTTTTGGCTCCAGCTATACGTGTGTTGCCAGGGAGGCCGAAGAAAGGCAGGAAGATTGATGCAAACGAACAAAGGGAGAAGGCCGAAAAGCTTGCTGCAGAAAAGGAAAAGGAGAAGGCAGCTAAAAAAAAGCCTCCTATAAATTTCAAAAACACTAGGAAGGGTGTCGTCATGCATTGCAAACTGTGTGGAGGTGCTGGCCACAACAAAAAAACTTGTCCACAAGATGCTAATGCTAAGGATGGAGAAAAGAAGAAGAAGGAAACAACCAAGAGGAAGGCACCTGAAACATCCACGTCGCAATCACCAAGCAAAACTAGGAAAACCAAGAAATCTAAGGATTAGAATTGGCTAGATTTCTGCAATTTCCACTCTTTTGTTAATGGCTCGTGTTAAACACTAAACAATGTATCTTTTGTTGCTTTCATAATTGAAAGTTTATGCTCTGTTTGAGTCATCATATTTTGTTGCTTCCATAATTATCATGTTTGTGCTACAATTCTGTATGGACTATATGTTAATTGACTGTAATTTATATCTGTTTTCGAGTCTGTTTGAGACTCTTTTGAAAAAGAGTGGACACTATATATACAACAACTTCAGAAAGTTCAGGTGCTTAAACTAAAAAAGTTCAGGTGCCACTATAATCTTTAACAACATTATAGCCCCCAGGGGCACATCCTTCTTCTTCATTACATCAAGCATAAACATGTAGTACAATCATTAATTCATGCCAAAATTGCATCTTCACACCAAAATACAATCAAACACAATCTGTTACAAATCCTATTAAACAAGGAGCTACCTAATAAACAACAACATATTCAGATTTCTTAACATTAATCTCCATGGCAAATTCAGATCTCCATGGCAGATTCAGATCTGAACTTTAAATCGGTCATCAATCCACTTCCAAAAGGAACAAGGAGCTACCTATTAAACAACAACATATTGAGATTCAGATCGCAGACCATAATATGCAGATCTGGACCTCGGCGTATGACGAATTTGCAGATCTAAACTTTAAAAGGTCGAATTTTTCGTGTGGAAGCTCACTCGTTCCATGCCATTTCTTCCACAACTGCACTTTAGATCGGAAACTTGAGGTATTTGAGGAGCCATTACTATTCATGAACTTACTCCAGGTGAGTTAGCAATTAAAATGGAGGATATTGATAAAGAAGAAAGACCTGCAAGGGTGGCACCTGAACTTTCGCTAATTTTTGGCGCCTAAAATCATATTTTCAAAATGGCACCTGAACTTTTCCCAAAAATTTGCCTCCAAAAAGTCATATTTTCAATATGACTAACTTGCCCCTGAGTTAAGCAATTTTGAAATGTTTAAAAACTGAGAAATTCAGAAAATTGTGAAAAATGAAAGTTCAGGTGCCTATTTGGGATCCAGGTGTCTATTTGTTACAAAAAGGTCATCAGGTGCCTATTTGGGAATTAAAAAATAGTTCAGGTGCCCAGATGAAATTAATATATGAAAAACATAGATACACAAACTTTGATATGTTAGCACTAAGATTAAATATTATCTTTACCAATAATGGAATTATTTTAGATCTATTTCATATAAATTTTTTTATTTTCACTTCCTTTGTTTTTCCACAATTTGTCACTTAGACAAGTGTTTATATAAGTTTTAGATAATACATGAACTTTAACTATATGAAATATGTGATCTTTTTAATTTTCTTTTTTTAAGTTAAAACTAGATAATATATATATGGATATATGATAAAGTATTAATTAAATTGTCGTTATTAATGGGGTGAAGTGGAGTGATAAAACATAAGACATTTAATATAAAGAATTTAACTAGATATGGTAGCTAATCTGCCATGTATGATGTCTCATGCATGTGGGAATAAATTAAGTGTTTTTGAGTCAAATCCCCCCATGATGCACGTTAGCCATGCAGACGACCTGGAACAATTGATGATAAAATACTTACTCACTCAATTTGACTACTCAATAGCAGTATGATAAACTTTGCTTCATCATTGTCTCATAAAATACGAGTATCAATTGGTAAAATAAATGAGCTTGTGATTGTAAATTTTGATTTTGTTTTTCTCTATTAATACATTTTTAATCGCTCCTCAAATTATTGCATCGATCAAGGTCTATCCAGTACACAATTTACGAATTACGACTATCAATCCTCTTACAAAATCATATCATCATGCCTTCTAGTTGCTAGTAAAAGGTGAGTACTCAAGTTTTAACTTTTGATGTAGAGTTGACTATTGAAGTTTCGGAACCAAATAATTTTATAAGCCAATCATAAGTAGGGCTGTTAAAGTACGGGCAACTTAAAACTTGCTCATTACTAGACTCGGGAAACTCGGATCCGTTACCCATTCGTGTTTTTATTGAGCGATATTCGAGTAATTCTTTTTACTCGATAGTTTATCGGGTAGACCCCGGTCGTCGATTACCAGCTCATTTACTTTTTATATTATATTTATATGTGCAGTATATTTATACTTTAACCATATTAATTTCAAATGACCAATATAAAATTAGTATCGAACCCGATTCGTTAACAGCACTTCATAAGTGTCACACATATATGAAGTAAATTCACACCTTTCTCTGAAAGGTTCAACAAATCTGACAATAATGTGTAGATAGAGACGAAGATTTCTGAAGGATAGTGAAATTAGCAAAACATGTTTGTTGAAGTTTAACACAGTTCTTATGAGAAAACTAACAAAATAAACCAACCAAATGAAAGCAGTATTTGGAAATATTCAGTAAAACCTCAAACTTCTTTCTAATTCCTACCTGACGGCTACCAACTGTCCTTCATGAAAATTCTAATATCCCGTTCGAATCGAACCTCAAACACCAATAGAATATCAACTTTTTGATTCGTTTGAATCTCGTGCTCAACCGGTTTGTCTCAAACACCAATAGAATATCAATTTTTTGACTCGTTTGAATCTCGCGCTCAACCGGTTCACAAATCATTTTGTTTGAGCCCAACCAAACCCTTGTCAGAATTGAAAATGTTCGGCTTATGTAGAACCTTAGTTTTGGAAGGGGAAAAGGGTGGAGAGGTATAACCATAAAATAAATTAAAAATCAAAATTCAACTGGCCATGCACCTCAGACTCTAGGACTCGAACCCAAGACCTCCAATTGTGGAGGTTGGGTCGATAACCACTAGGCCAAGGCCATGGGTTAACTCTACCGTACTTGACTTGGTTAAAAATAGTTCTACCATTCTAGTTCTAGATCGTGTTGTAACAGTCAATATTAGAAAATGAACCATGACTTTTCAAAGGATTACTATAAAGAGCAGTTAACAGAAACGACACATGGTAAAATTTTGTTCTTGTAATTAAAATCTATTTACCGTTCAAAGGGAAATAAATAGAACGTACATGATTTCTCAAGTCAGCCATAAACATTCCACAAACATTGTGTACAAGGTAGAAGAAGAGATTAACTAGGTCGGACAGTCGGAGGTAACACCTCGGGGTAGGTCAATGCTATCTCAGTCACTCCAGTTGTCCTGATCAAAACCGGAAGCCTGCTCTTTGCGCAGTTCATCCTGCACATCAAACGAGTAAAATAACTATCCTTCTGAAAGTGAAAAAGCTCACTTCGGTAAGTCAAGTGGAGGGGAGTGGACATACCACTTCGTTGGATGTGTATTTGGGTGGAGACCAAACAAGAATTTGCCTATCATTCGCACCACTATAAATTTCCTGCATGATGCAGAGTACAATAGATATTTCCGGTTATATGTATCTCTAAAAAAAATGAATGCCAAGATTCAACACTGAATACGATGAGTCGATTATCTATACAGGCAACAATTGACAATCCCAGAGACCTCAAAGTAATTGTCTACTCCTTGATAATATATACTTGGCTAAAATCGTCAAAACAAAGAAATGAAAAATAGAGGCCCCCAGAGGGAGTTGATAGACGTTTTTTTTCTAAATTAGTGATGAGATGAGTTTCGAACCCAGGACCTTCTGGTCACTAGCAAGAGCCTTTTCCACTAGGCTATTCGATTAACTCAGGGAGTTGATAGACTTAAACATCCAAACATGTATCTACTCAATGAGTTGTACCTGCTCCTGTGCGTTATACCAACAACAGTTTACATTCTCGTAATGGGCACGGAAATCAAATAGTGACTTGCCAGACCATAAATCAAATGCCTAGAAAACCATCAAATTAAGTTAGTCTTGAATTTATGCTATTAGAGATGAAAACTTACATGATTCCGAGAACATTTTAGAAAATATATCTTACTTTCAAGCTTGACATGCAGGGAGCAAAGACGAGATCAGAATCTTGACTGACAGCTAACTGAAGAGGTTTGGTAGTTTGCAGGCGAGTAGCTTCAAAATTAACAAGCGTATTGCATCCAGATTCCACATCCCATAACCTTAACCTTGAATCAGAACCTGGAATCAAGTTGTAAGTACTAAAAAAGATCAATTATATATTGGGATTCTTATTTGACGATTGCTTAGAGACGACAACTGTTACTCTGACATAACCAACTATCATCCACCTGTTTGCGTGCACTACGAAAGTAACAATTGAAGTTCTAACATAAGATATTGGTTATACTTTACCACTTAACATCAAATATGAACTACCAAATAGGAAAGAAAATATTCTGCATGTAAGGTTGCTAGTATATACAGTATTACAGAACATGCCAACTTTATGCAGGGCAAAGTTTTAAGTGACAGTATCAGGGGCTGCAATGCTGCATACATGGTGTGAGAGGTCCCAAAAACAATTTCAGCAATGACAATAGAATTGATACAGTCAGAAAAAGTTTACACTATAAGAGAGATCGAAACCAGTATAGGTATCGCGAACCAGAAATAAAAATAATAGGAGTAGCTGAATTGCTGTATGAGACTAATATGTGAACTACCCTTAAGAGACTAAAGGCTTTAGTAATTACTATCCAAGAAGAATCGAGTTGGATATCCATTGTAAGGATCAAGAACTATAAGAAAATGAAGCATTGAAGATATGTCAAGAAAATCATCTTAAACAAATAAACATACTGAGTAATAATTATAACCTGCACTCAGAAGATACATGCCATCTTCAGTAGCTTTTAGTCCAGTGACAATACCATAATGAGCAGTGGCGCGATCTTGGACTGGCAACATTCCTGGATGGACTCTCTGCTTGGATCCCTTGGGTTGAGTGGAAGTTTTACCAGTAGTAGATGGCTTTATGCTGTTTCCATTCACACTTTTCTTCTGCGCTACCCGCCCTTTTCCAGATGAACTTTGGCCTGATGTAGATGATTTTGACGTTGACGCCTGCAAAGATTATCAAAGTTCTATTTGACATAAGAATTGCTAAAGTCAATATTCGGACTAGGAAAAAAAAGTAAAAACCAAAACCATCTTGTGCTAAATAGTAGCACGAAGAAGTAGTTTAACTTTGCTCTCTCTAAAAATTAGGCGAACTCCCTTCCACACGGTGATAAAAAGAAAGATCTAGGGCACATTCTAATTATAAGCTGCATACCATATTACCAATGAAGCCTCTACTAACTTTAATGGGTATGACAAATCAAAAACAAGAATTGATTTCACAAATTAATACTTAGTGAAGTATGAAAGGCTTTGAGCTCATAACATGTAAACTCTGTGCTCCAATCTATGGTTTTGGGTCAATCATAAAACTGTACAATGATCACCTACATCCTCAAACCAAGATGCCAAGAGGAACCGAGAAGGCATGTGAGGGAAACGCAAAATACTACTAGATTGAGATGTGAACTGAGTTCACCATAAACTATTTTATCAATACCCTATTAGAGTTTCATTAAAGAAGACCGGCAGTTAATAAAACCTTATCTGTTGTTGAACGTGCTAGAAGATGTGGACGCCTTCCAAATTGAGTGTGAGACTGGTTCAACACTTTAAAGCATCCAGCCCTCCGAATATCCCAAAAGCGAATTGCACCATCACACCCTCCGGTAAACAAAACCCACTCGTTAGAATTGGACCACTCCAGCGACATTACACCATCTGAAACGCAAAAATTGTATATTCATGATTAAAAAATTAAGCTAAACATTTGTTTTTTGTAGCAAGAACGTGAGAGTAAAATTTAAGGAGATCAGGGTCAAAATTTTAACGCAAAGATTGTTGGCGTTGAGCAAAAAAATCTGTAACGTTAAAGAACAATAAACATATCCATGTGATCAAGATGGCAGAGTCTTGGAGCATACCACGATGACCGGACAGAGTATGAGCAAATGCTCCTGAAGAAATATCACAGAGACGAACTTGAACATCTTCAGTTCCTGCAGCAATTAGCATATGAGATGTTGCCAAAGAAGACATGGCAGTCCTATACACTTTTCCAGGCATTTTGAAGTTCACCACCATCTACCATACAAAAAATATCAAGGTACATTATAATTGACCATAAATCATCAGAAGAAAATAAGGAAACCAAAATATTATAATACCTGGGTGGTGTTTGTATCCCAAACATTGATGTAATGATCATATGACCCAGTAATGAAAAGCCCAGTGTCAACTGGATACCAGATGGCTGATGATATGGCATACTTATGGCCATGCTCATGCTGCTTGTCAATAATTAAAATGGACCGATGCTTCTCAATAATACCACCTCCTTCATGATCTGTTGCACGTTGAACATCATATATAGCAACTGACGCATCCGATGCACCAGCCAACAAGTATCGCCCTTCTGTCAAATCAACCTGTATTTATGATCATAAATCGAGGCAATAAACCTTTGACATAATATATATTTCTTTCTTATCCTTACCAAACTAACGCAAGATGTGGATTTTTTATTTTAGTTCTTCAGATTGAGGGCATCTGTATATTTAAGCATCCTACGATCAAAGAAACTAATAAGATTATGTCACCAGTTATGACACCGTTAAGACCATGATACAAAAGATTACCAAAATTGATTTTCAATGGTCAAAGTTTACAAGCTGCTAGACCTTAATCCAAACCCAAAACTTCGTTTTGAATCAAAATGAAGTAGGCGATATTTTGATATACAAAAATATTTGGGTTCAAAATATAAACAGCCTACCATCAAAATTCAAAGTTTTTTCTGTGTGAACAACTACTATATGAAGTGGACAACAGATTATGCCAAGAACAGAAGTAGGCAATAGATAATGCCAAGAATCATAAGTATTTCGGGGGGCCAAAACTCTAAGCTTTTTTTAATACTTATGAAGTAATACTATATGAAGTAGGCAATAGATAATGCCAAGAACATAAGTACTCCATATCACATCAAAACTCATAGCTTTTTCTACGCGAAGTGCTACTATACGACGTAGAAAACAGATGATGCCAAGACCATAACCATATTCAAATCACATCTAAATCCAAACTCAACAAAAGGTGAAACAAATACATCAAATATCTTGAAACACCACTTAGCAATTCATCAAACCATTCAACTACAACCAGGGCCGGCCCTAGTATTTCGGGGGGCCTGTGCGAAAACAAAAAGTGGGGCCCTTTTTATTGCACAACCAAAACTAATTCAATTTCCTCCAAGAAGAGGAGTTCTTCCAATTCAATTAATTTTCTACAATACTCTTATCATTCAAGGATAATTCGGACTTATATCCCTTCCCTGCCCCCATCGAGAAACAGAACTGACTAATCCAAAGTCAAAAGGTCGAGTAACTCAACGCCTCTATTCTTGAACAACTTAACTTGGAGCAGGGCCTTCTTTTTGGCATTATTCGATTTTCACAGATTCAGCAACCAAACGCTAAGAAACCCATAAAACCCCCATCAGAAAACAAATACTACACCACAAATTAAACCCAAAAAACCAAAAAAAAAATCTCAAAAAATGAAAAAAAAAAATCAAGAAAGTGGTACCTGAAGAGAATTAATGGAACCAAACACTAAGAAACCCATAAAACCCCATCAATAAAACATAACAACCTTCCACAAATTAAACCCAAAAAAACAAGAAAGCAACAATAAAATCCCAAAAAAATGCAAGAAAAAAAAAAATCAAGAAAGTGGTACCTGAAGAGAATTAATGGAACCACGATGAGAGGAGACTAAATCTTTGTGATTGGAGAGATTAATCGATGCGAGACGAGAGGTTTTGATATTATGACTGAATAAACTATTTCGAAGCTTTCCCAATTGTCTTTCTGAAATCTCCTTCCACATTCTCCAAGCATCTTCTTCCCCCTTTTTCAACCAAACAAACACTCACTCACTCACTCACTCAATGATTCTACTACAAGAGTACTAAGTCAACTCAATCAAATCTGATGGTCAACTCAATTGAATCTAATGTATTATAGGTGAAGATGTTTATGTTTATGTTCGGATGATATTGTGTTACGTGGTGATGACTCGACTCTTAATGCTTTCGTTAATCTGTTCGGTCGATGGATGTTCCATCTAACTTTTAATACATTTTTATTTATGGGTTTGGATTAGTGTGATAGCTGAATTTTTTTTTTTTTTTTTTGTAAATTAGCAATGAAGTGAGTTTCGAATTCATGACCTTCTGGTTACTATCGAGAGCTTTTTTACTAGGCTATTCGATTAACTCAATTAATTAGGGTTTTTTTTTGTAAATTAGGATAGGTGAAAATTATTTTTCGGCTTTTTTTTGTATCGAATTCGATTTCATGACTTGAAATCAATTAATTAGGTAAAATTTGCTGAAATTGAGCAATGAAAAGTAAGAAGCGAGAAATATTCTGCAAGTATTGTGGAGAAAGGCGTGTCAAGAAGATCTTAAGAATCGTTGAAAATTCAAGTCGAATTTTCTGGGCTTGTATAATTGAACGGGTATGTAACTTGAACTCTTAAATTGTAAATCGTTTTTATATAGTAGGGTTGGTTGATTGTTTTTTAAATTAGTCAGGGAGAGCATGATTGGATGGAATGAGATGATTACTCCATATCCTCGAGCCAGAGAAAAACGTTTGGAGAAAGAGAGAATAATGGGTTTAAGGAGAAGGTTGGATGCAGTTCAGGAGGAACTTGATGTCATGAAATCCAAGAATGAAGATTTGGTGAAGGAGAAGACAATTTTGCAATACAACTTCAGGAAAGAAAGAACACACACCAACTGTTTGACAGATGCCTTGTTATCTGTACAAAAGCAAATGGATCGCTATCAAGAGAAATTACAACCTCGGGGGCTAACTGGTCGTCTGACCTAACGAACGAACCATTTAAGAAAATCAATCTGTTTAGGTTCATACATCAACATAATATCATCATCATCAAGGCGTGACTCATTAGAAGAGGTAGGAAAATGATCACATGAAGGCGAAGAAATATTAAGAGAATCTACCTCATTCATGAGTTGATCATTTCATTTGTAGGCATTGGGGTTAGGACCTTCCATTTCAATATCTACAAGGGAAAAGGGGCAACTAAAATGTTAGTCATGAAAAGAGTAGTAACCGTTAAAGACAAGTCACTGCAAATCACTTCAAAAAGTTGACAAACTTAATGAAGGGACACGACTTTTCAGGGAAGAGTCTCGAAAAACACAAATTCAATGGGATTTGGCTCTTATAACTAATCAAATGAGTGAAATGAAAAGGTTTCTTAAGGAACCTTTCAAGATCATCAGAACAACCTTCAAAAGACCGCAATAATCACATACTCATAGAAATCCCCCATTACCCAGGAAATGGGCAAGATTCTTTAAAAAAACCGATACAAGATACCGTGGTGCATTTAACTAAGTTGGTGAAGTCGAAAATTGAACGGAATGTGAAGTCTGGTGGCGGTTTGGAGCAAAATGGTTCAGTATCACAAAAGAAAGATGAAGTTTTCGAAGAGAGGAAGAGAAGAAGGTTTAACAGTTAAGAAAGGTAAAAGTACAAGAGTGGGAAATCATCAACCTTTTGTAGACCTTAGAATCGACCCTTCGAATTCTACTCCCTCCTCGTATGGATACGTGTTATGCTGACGAAGATCCTAGTAGCCCGTTTGAAACTGCCTAAGCAATCCTTGATTGAATCTTTTCGATTTTCATTTGTTCCCCATTAATGCTCCCTTTGAGCGTCCCTTTAGACAGAAAGATAAAGGGGGAAATGATGGAAACCTGAAATATCAGGTAATCTGGGGTACCTCCGTACATCCCAAATACATCGGCTCGACTCATGAGGCTCGCCCATTAGCTGCCTGATCTCAGGGCACCAATGGGCTAAGCCCTTATGCAATGGTACAAACTTCCTTTTAAATGATTACAAGTGTCATGATCACACCTCATCAGGGACAATTCTCTCTCTCTCTCTCTCATTGTATCTATATAAATGGGAGAAGTAACTTCATTTGAGGTCATTGATTACTTATTATTCTGACATTATACTTTCTGACTCTTGCTTGAATCCATACTAACTTAAGAATCAAAGCGTATGTGTCGTACCCTGACCTCACTTTTAGGTGAAACGGAACCTTTGTTTTGGAGATCAGCTGGCTTCTAAGGCGTGCCCTAGTGCACCCAGATGAGCCATATATACCCACTAGTTGAACTTAGGCGCCGCCCAGTTCAGAGAACTCAGTTAGTCTCACGCCTTCTTTGAAAAACGCACCAGTAGAGCCGCAAGAGGAGAGCGAACTATCAATAACCGTGAACAATTACCAGAGCCGTTAACTTAGGGACCGTTTTTGCACCTATTACATACTTATAAGGATCATTTACGCATTGGTAATACTTCAAGAACCGAAGTTCAAAAATGAACCACTTACTAAGACTATTTTAACAATTACCCTATAAATAAGTTCAAAATCCAAATTTCTCTAAGTTCAAGTCCACTCAATTTATGTACATCTTTAATTAAAGATATTATGGAAAACTTGACATATATTGGTATATATGTGTAGTCATCTTGGTATATATTATGAAACTGTAATTCAAATGCAACAAAGGTACACATAGATGAAATTGTCTATGGGTCTTCAAACTTGCTTGAACCCAAAATATTCATTAATAATTTACATAACAATTAACGAACCAACAAAATACATATATTTACATCCTACAAGGCTACAACAACAATTGTTTCAAGAGAAACAGACAAATCTTAATACGATCATAATTTTCTACGATGAAATCAATAAGTAACTAGCGAAAAAATGGAATAAATAAAAAAGCAACCAATGAAGAATTGATCATGAAATCATTGTTCTTTCGATCAGAAGCTTCTCCGATGAGCATGTTTTTTTTCAGGCAACATATCTGTCGGACCATTTATAACACTTGTCGGAGAAGTCAACGGTCCATTAGTATTCTCATCAACAAATGTTTTCTCACTAAATCTTCTTGTGAATTCCTTCTTCCTTATTGGCCTCCTCTTTTCTTTTCTTGATTCTTTCTCACTTGCAAAACGACCTCGTATAACCGGAACCAAATACCACAAAATCGAAGTACACAAAATAGCAAAAGATTTTCCATAAATAGCCAAAAACAACAAAACCAACATCACTAAAACAGGCAAATAATAAACTGGCTGCTTAAATAATTCAATCTTGAAATCAAAAAATTGCATGGATTTTTTCATTTTTTGAGCATTTTTCACATGAGCTTCTTCATCACTTCTCTTTGATGATTCTTCATGATTTTGTAATATGAAAACCTTCTCTTTAGTAGCATCACTTTGCCTTTTTTCCTTCATTTTCACAACAATGGGCCTAATCTCATTATCATTCGATATAACGAATCGAACCAACGTTATATCTTCAGCACCCTTTTGAGTAAAAATCTTCTGCTTCTTCTCATCTAGCTCGGACATAAGTGCATAAAACTTATCGAGCCCACGATCCGCGAACCGGTTCTTGGCCTCCTTCTTCTTGAAAGAATAGCTTCTCTTTGATGATGATGAGTTTTTGGGTGATGGGCATGAAAGAAAATCTAGATCATCATCTTCTCTATGGAAACTTCCACACATAAACGACATTTGGTTTGAATTTTGAGGATATTATTTTGGAGTTGAGTTTAACTTGTTGAAGAGGGGGAGATTATTATTTAAGGGTGTATGAAAATGTGACTAAATCAAAGGTTGTAATAGTCAATGTTTGTGAATTACTTGTAGTTTAGTTGGAAGATTTGAATAATCATGGGTGTTTTTTCCATGGAAGCTTCTTCATGGATTATATTATGTGTTTAATGAGATAATTGTCAATTTGGTTCCAAATAGTGGGACAAAGTTGTATTTTGATCTCAGATAGTTATACCGTTGCAGATTAATCACCAAAAGTAATAACCGTTATACATTAGTCTCTATTTTTTGACAACTATCCTGTAACATTTATCACTTTCAAAAACTATACTGTAACACTTGTGCCACTTTTGAGACTTATATATAAGAGGTAATTGCTGAAATGGTCCCTGTAAGTGGCGTACTGTTGCACTTTGGTCCCTGTAAGTGGGACCGATGCGCAAATGGTCCCTGAAAGTGTCAGACGGGTGCACAAATGGTCCCTAAAGTTAACAGACACGTTAAATCATAACATTTTGGGGCAAAATTCGAATAAATGATAACGTTAGGGCCAAAATTACACTTTAACGTGTTTGGCTGGGCACATGGCCGATTTTTGGCACCAAAGACCCCTCTTCTTCACCAAAATGTCTTTTCCCTCCAAATAAAAAGCCTTCTCATGTTATTATATATACTCTATAACATATCGGACAATCATTTCAAACACTTAAATAATGAATAAAGCATAACGAAAAATATCATCAATAAGCAAAGAATATCCGACATTCATTTCAAACATTCAAGCATAACGTCGACAAAAGAACAATCGTTTTAAACATTGAAGCTTTGAAGTATTAGCATCCCCAACAAAAAACGAACCAAAGCATCAATAAGCAAAACAAACTAGAGTAAGTAATAACTCCGTTCTTTTGCTCCAAAAAGGCCTCTTCCTTCCCACTCAACACCCTTAGCCAGGTCTTCTTATGCATAAAACTATGTTGCTTCACGACACCCTCAACATCATGTAAAATCTTTCTAGCATCCTCTTCTACTAACCTCCTCATACCTGCAGTAGCCAAAACAACCATTCATACACATTATCAGGATACGTGTGCATAAGTACTGGTAAGTTCCTTTTACCACTCTTGCATCTCCCATCAACCATTCATAGACATTCACTCTAGTACCTGTGCTTCCACAATCAACTACGACAGTGTAATAACTACGACTACCTATTCGCGATACATACTGTACACCATTTAGATCATAGATCAAATACCCGCCAACAAATACCCGCCAACATGATCATAAGGGCAAAACTAATCTTCAATATCCTATAATTATTTACCCGACCCATTACTTGATATCTCGATTTTGATGGAGTCTCGGGTTCCATTTACAATTACCAAACCAAAGTCCCTTTGCCCACTTACTAAAAACCTAATCTTGATCCAAAGTAGACAATTTTGGATCCAAGAATAAGTCAAAAAAAGCATAAATCACATCAGTCTGTTACATTCTTCGACAACCAAACAATAACGCACCATATCCATCAAAATCTTAGATGATAGCAACACTCTAAATGCATAACGATGCCCACTTAATAAAAAGCTGTTCTTGATCCAAAAAGGATCAATTACGAATCCTAATCGATTTTGGGATTTCAAAACCCTAATCGATTTGGAGATTTTCAAACCCCTAAATTGATTTGGGGATTTTCAAACCCATGAATCGATTTGGGGATTAACATACTGACTCGAGTTCGGGAAACAACCCCAATGAAAGTGTAATTCTTAGTTTTAGTGTTTAAGTGTGAAAATGAAGGGTTTCTATCTTCTTTCCTAGTTAATAGGAGTATCAAGAATGGGGCTTTATTGTAATAACTGATTTTTAAATAGTTTAATGAAAGTGTAATTTTGGCCCTAACGTTACCATTTATTCGAATTTTGCCCCAAAACGTTATGATTTAACGGGTCTGTTAACTTTAGGGACCATTTGCACACCTGTCTGACACTTTCAGGGACCATTTGCGCATCGGTTCCACTTACCGGGACCAAAGTGCAACAGTATGTCACTTACAGGGACCATTTCAGCAATTACCTCTTATATATAACATTGTAACTATTTAAAAAGAATTATATCTCATTATCTAGACCCACCTGCAATTAACTATGTTTTTGGTATTAATTAATACGTCAAACAAAGATTAATTCTACATCAGCAGATATGTGGCTGCCTCTAATCTTAAATTAAAATCATATATATCTATTGGTGTATCACATGTTTGACATCTTGTATAAGTCCATGAATAGGAAAGTCAATTATATATTACATAATTAAAATTAACCATATCTTTTGGATCCCACAAATATTATAGTTGGTGTCATGGGCGGACCTAGGTTAGACTAAGGGTATTCACATGAATACCCTATCAAAAGTAGAAAGTGTCTTAGTGGTAATAGATTGATTTATTAGAGGGAAGGTCACAAGTTCGAATCCTGTTGTTGCAACAGTACGGTGATTCTATCAACAATTCAAAAGTAATGTCCAAATTATAAATCATTATCATTTTAATTATTTATTTAATTAACTTAATTGATGCTCAGTTTTTAATTATATACATATTATTATTTTTAGGATACATAAGTATTTTAAAACGAAAGAGAGATTTGAGTACATATTATTATTTTTAGGATACATAAGTATTTTAAAACGAAAGAGAGATTTGAGTATTCAAGTGTAACTACTAGTTCAAGTAATTTACAATCTGAGCCTGCAATATTCATAACCTTCGAAAAATATTATCAACCGGTTTTAAACAATGAAAGAGAGAAGAATGCCGAAAAGTTGAATTAGTTTCACTTGTCGTTTGATTTTATTAATAAATTTTCATAACCTTCGAAAAATCGTTCAACAATTTAATATATTTTCGTTAACTATAACTTTTATATTTGAATGGTATAATGAATACCCCATGTAAAAATCCTGGGTCCGCCCCTGGTTGGTGTCCACTATGAGAATATATATACCAAATATCAGCCTTTACTAGTATGATCTATGATGAGTAATTACTAATTAGCACATATAATTTATAGTTACTTGTATTGCACAAATAACTAGAGTATTAAGGGTTAGTAATTTTGGGTCAATTTGTATAATGAAGGAATTTAGAATTAAATGATTAAGTTGAAGTTATAGTTCTTGTAAAGTACATCTGTGCAATTTATCTCTTTCATGTATTTCGATTCAAGATAAAAATATGTTAAGGTCTTTATTAGTGTGAGCTAGTAATTAGGTAGACACCATAAGATTAATTAGTTTGAACTAAGCCTATATCACTAACCAGGGGCGAAACCAGGATGAAAATAAAGGGGGGCCAATTTCGAGAAAAATAAAATTGGGGGGCCAAAACAAATAAAAATAGTGAAAGGATAAAAAAAATGGTAAAAATGAACCTTTGGAGGGCTTAAACCCATGACCTCTACCAAATAAATAAAGGTTCTAACCAACTAAGCTACACTTCTACTTAGTTTCCTTACACCTTTTAGTGTATATATCACAAAAATTCAAAAAATCATATATAGATATAATAAAACCGAAAAACATAGGGGGGGCCGGTGCCCACCCCACCCCCTTGGGTCCGCCCCTGTCACTAACTGCCCCGAATGAACATATACTAGACATATTAATTGGAGATGAATGCGAATTTGTGGGGAGTGGGGGAACAATGTGAGCTATGCAAACTATGGACGCCGAAAATGAGTGGCAGATGATAATGTCAGAGCAATTTTTATATTGCTAGAGCAAAATCATGCTCAATTTCTTTTATACCCTTTTTAGCAAACTATATTTTGCTCGTAATCTCAATTATTAATTATAAATTTATTCATGTTTTCATCATGCAAATAGAAATAAAAGTATTTTATCGTTAACAATCAATATTGTCATTATAAGTCATAGAATCAAAGGGCATAAAAGGAAGTAGACATAGTTTTGCTCTGGCATTATCATTTGGCAAAATGAATTGGTATTTATTTATAGTGGTTGTTAGAGGTAATTGATGAAATGGTTCTACTAAGTGAGTATCTGTTGTAATTTGATTTCCTTAAGTAATATGGATGCGTAAATAGTCCAGTGTGCAGCGAGTATACAAAAGGTCCCTATTTTAGCAAACCCGTTAATTTTTAACGTTTTCACAAATTTTAAGGCCAAAATTGGGGTGATTTTATAATTTTTTAAGAGTTATAAGCACTTATGGATTGTCATAAAGCACCAAACAATCCTATTTCCCTCTAATAACAAATTATCATGCCATTACTTATACCCATTACAAAAATAAACCAATTTAACCAAATCATTAACATAATTTTCCTCCTTTCTATCTATTCATTTAGAAATTATGAAGAAGAAGCCATGTATAATGAAATGGTGAAGTGCAATTATGCCAATAACTTCATGGTGGTTGTCCTTTTGTGGAGTATCTAAAGGTTAGATTTGGTTGTGAAATGTGGGAAGTCCGCCATAATTACTCTTCACCATTTTATTATCCATGAATTCTTTTTCATAATCTTTAAATGAATATATAAGAAATGAGGAAAATTATGTTAACGCAAATGCTATATACAGTACCTATATACAGTACCTCAACTCTTATTCCCAAATTTGCCCTTATGAAATTTCTGCATCAAAAAATTTCAATTCATTTGCAATTTATCACTCCCTCTCTAGAAGTGTGAGTTTCATTTTTCTCTCTTCAAAAATTATATAAAACTGTTAGTTTCTTCTCCTTGATCACCAATTCCATTAATGAGTAGATGATGATTGCTTCACAAGCACGACAAGAGCTTTATCATAAAATCTCCCAATTAAAAGTAAATCCATACACAATTTACAACTAAATAATGGGCACATTGCAGAAACTGAAAAAGTTCAACCTTTTTTCACATAATCAATATGACATGTGTTCATATTCAAACAAAAACGTGTGTATTCATTAAATCTTTAACTAATTCAAGACAACAAATACTAATTAATCAAACATTATTACAACAACACATGAACACAAACCAATAACAAAATAAATAAATAAATAAAAATAAAGGAGAGAGCAAAAGATCATATCTTTATTAGCAGAAATAGCATCAAATACTCCATCTATACAAGAAAGATTGTTAGTTTTGAAAATCGAAAGTCAAAATTAACAAAATTTATAGCTTTAGTAGACACAAATTTTTTATTTGGATCAAATCCACTATTTAAATATCGAAGTATAAAATACGCCTGATACTTATACCCGCACGAAATTGTGGTGGTTGATGAGTAGATGATGATTGTTTGAGCTTTGAGTTACCAATTCCAGATCTAGAATATGGTTGGAGTTCTAGAGAGGTTTTTTAATAGATTAAAGTTTAGAGAGAGAGAGGAAATTTGATAAATGAGATTCAAAGTTTTGTTCTCATCAATTTAAAAGGGTATTTCAGTAAATTAATATAGAGTACTGTATATAAATATACCGTATTTAACATTACCCTTATGTTAATGGTTTGGTCAAGTTGGTTTGTTTTAGTAATGGGTATACGTAATGGCATGAAAGTTTGTTATTGGAGAAAAATAAGATTGTTTGGTGTAAAGGGTGAAAATTTCGTGTCATAACAGTGTATAGGTTTCCATAACTCTTAAAAATTATAATTGCCCCAATTTTTACCTTAAAATGTTGAAAATGTTAGAAATTAACGGATTCGTTAAGATTGGGACCATTTGCGCATCCGTGGCACTTATGGGGACCAAACTCCAACAGACACCCATTTACGGGAACCATTTCAGCAATTAGATCGTAGATGTTACATATTTACATTTTTCAATCATTCTTAATATACGATTTTTGGAAATTAACAATATAATCGACATCTGCTGAGATTCTAATAATTGTAATACAACCTTCATACCTAAATGATTCTCACATTTTGACTTTTTGTGGTCAACAAAACACGATTGAGAACCTAAATATCGCTTATTCTACATCTCAAAAAATTATAAAAAGTTAATATTTGAAAAATACATATTGAAATGAATCTAACAAGCTCTCATATAACTATATTATTTCTTATTGTGTAACGAAAATTCATGATCAAACTTTTTAATATTTGACCACAAAAAGTAAAAAAATGTGACAATCATTTAAGGACGGAGGGAATAATTACTACGGGTTAAAATATGACAAAATAAATAAATCTTAATTAAATATATATTTATGTGTGCTTGTTTTATCAACTCAATTTGATGTCCCACATATGGTATGATGTAAGCATAATAGTTTTGTGAAAATAACATGTGTTTTGAGTTTTTGATATCGCACGAATTAGTAAAATTAAGCCACCGGTGTGATTTTGTCTACTCTAATAATGCATTTTTAAAACGTCGATTAATATTTTACTATAAGGTTTTATAGTCTTACAAGTCAGATCATTAATGTCGTGAGCATTCAAATTAAACTGTACGATATATATAACTTCAAACCAAGCTTAAAATTACAAATTATTGGGTTTTATGAAGAAATCACTATAATAATCACAAAGTCAAGATTTGAGTTCTATGTGATATTGTGGGCGTTGGTAAGAAATGTAGAATTTTGAGTTCCATGAACCATAAAATGATAAAAGAAAATTACAATTATCCTTCCAGGCACATGTCAAGTGGTAAAGAGTTTGGGATGCATAGCATCACGTTTTGCCTCTTCTGCATGTGTAGATTTGAGTCTCTTAGGAGGTAGAATCTGGTGTGGGAGTGGTTAACGGACACCCTCAAATCCCCTAATATCTGATACACATCCTGTGATTCCCCAGGACATATCGTGACGGGACCGTTAATGTTACGGTTCAACTTTTTTGAATAAAAATTACAATTAAATGAGATGAATATGAAAAGATGAGATTGGATCAAATGTATTATGCAAATTAAAAATAATAAATCACTATTTACGGAGTATTTAATTTATTAACCTAAATCTACATATGAACGTGAATACATGTAGCATGATAGCTATGGAGAACAGAGAGGCTAGGGATAAGTAGATCGTGCGTGACTTTATTATGTTAACCCTTGGTCAAGTTAAGCTATGGCCTTCTAGAAACAATATCATTTAGCAACTCCAACGTGGATCTTGGGGGCTGCTTATCTTGTTAATTTAGTAATAGTCGTTAATGTAAGAAGGTTGGTCAAGTTTTTCAAGAACCAATTGTTATATCATTTTGGTGATAACAATTATTGAAAATCACGTGAGAGTTTAATATGATACTAACACACAATTGTTAGAGCAATTGACGTTCTAATCTACAGAAGCTAATCAAAATCGAAGCTTCTAGAACTATGGAGATTTATTACCAAAAGTGGTTTAGGAAAAATCGGTTGATTTGGAGACAAGATCTATTCTTGATGAGCTAACTATTCACAATTTGTAACATTGGTTACTTTGGGCGTAATCAACCGTGAGAAGGGAAAGGGTATTTGTAACGCCCCGCCACGGAAACCGGGTCGGAACGTTATTTGATTTGATGGACTGGCCTCACAAACCACCACAGGTCTTTGCAACACGTTTTGTCCTCACTCACGTGCTCACCGGGACACTTCCCAGTGGGTCACCCATCCCAGAATTACCCTAGGTCAAGCACGCTTAACTTTGGAGTTCTGACAGTTAGTATTTTCTAAAAAAAAAAACGTGATTCAACAAATTTGAGCTATTAGCTTCGAAACACTCTCAAGACAAAGGTTCGAAAAAGTACACAATTGAAGAAAATAGATATTAACTGATGATTAATCAGCCAACTTCTTTTATACTCAACAGTAAACTTTAATTTTCTTTTTTAATCCCACCTTATAACCTTTCATTTTCCCATTTTTCTAGTGTAATCATTACTAAACATTGGTTAGTCCCCATACTTATCTCACACACTCTTCCAGCTCATCTGCATGCCCTCCACATATGGCCTCTAAGCACGAGGTGTCAAACCTTTCACCTAACTCCTTCTCCAACCTTTCACTTTCCACATCTTCACCCTTCAATCATCCTTACAAACATTCTAACATTAACCAATACCCACATAATACCAAAAATCAACTTTCTCAAATATTTTATTGCCTTTTTATTATAAAAAAGTCTGCTTACAATATTACCACCTAAGTCAACCATGTCTGCATCATCAGACTCAAATCTAAGGCAGTTTCCAGGACTAGATCAAAGGGGATGGATTATCCCGATGGACCATGCAAGAGTACAACAAAACAGAGCATCCTTAGCAAGATCCTTAATGGGATACTTTCTAGACGACCGTCGCTTTCCAGTCCATCTTGTTCAATACTATGTCAACAGATGTTGGCATCTTCAAGGAAGAGTCCAAGTGCGGAAGTTTGGAAAAATCTACTTATTCAAGTTTGACTATGAAGACGATATGGATCTAGTAATCTCCCATCAACCTTTGAACATGCAAGGAGGACTCTTGCTTCTACAATACTGGAGATCAAATACATGTTTTAAAAACTTCAAAATTACTTTTGCAAATCTTTGGATACAAGTCCATCTAATACCAGATGAATACTTTGACAGAACCAACCTGCAACAAATCATTAATGGTCTTGGTGACATTCAAAATGTGCAGTGGAATTCAGATTCAATGGCAAATCATGAATACATAAGGGTACTACTACAAACCCCTTTTGAACCTTTGTTGGCTGGCACTTACATTGAAACAGTGGAGCACACTTCTCACTGGGTGGAACTAAGGTATGAGAAGATTTTCAGATTGTGTTATCGATGCGGGAAAATAGGGCATACAAATGGAAACTGCACTATGGAAGAACCCTTCAACAGATATCAATATGAAGCCAGACTCGAGAACACCATATATGCTCCAAATTTACCCATGCACATAGCCATAGACACACCAATGTACACATCTCGATTCAGAGCCTTCTCCAACACTGACATCAATCGGAACACTCTAATCACTTCCCATGTCCATCTACATCGGAATGCACACACACCCAGACCTGCCCCATCCACAAGCCCTTCGGAATCCTCACACAACCATTCTACCTCCTCACAAGAATCTCATACTTCTCCCAATGGCTCACCTTACCCATCATCCCATAACAACTCTCCCCCTTCCATGCAAGATCCTCACAATCAACCTCACAATATAATTAACAATCACCTAGCCATGATCTTATACAACTCCCCAGAGCCTTCCCAAAATCTGAACCTAAACCCTAACCCTAACCTTAGACCTAAGACACCAACATCATCCACATCTAATCCTGACTCTATCTTCCTAAATGCTAATCCCTTAAGCCCAGTCTCCCCCTTGGATTTAGGTTACCCTATACCCCTAGCCATGCTACCTCCTGATCAACCCATCCCGTCCCCAGATCACACCGAGTCAAGCAATGAACATCAAAGCACCTCTACAGCCACCTCAGAGGACCTAACAACAGAAGAACTGCTTACTTGGCTAGGTAATGATAGCAGCCAATGGATTGCTGAGATGGCAAACCTGGCAGCCATTCACAACCTCCGACTTTAAGAGGTCATTGACATCCATTTACACATAGCAAGACAGGAATACAGTGATGATGAAAATGCACCAAATGCTGCTGATATTGAGCACCTTAATCTATGCCAAATCATTCACACAGACTACAATGCAGAATGGAATGCTTTAAGGACTCAAATTGGAGAATTAAGCACAATCAATACCCAAGGATTGGATGATTATATGAGCCAAGAAGGCTACCCCTTAGAACTGGCAAATCCCACATTTTGGAATTCACTTACGGGCCTATTGGACTCTACATCACCATTAATCTCAAGACATCCAAGCTCCAATTCCATCCAAGAACTCCTTCACATTACCACACAGTTGGCTGCTATCTCAATCATAACAGGGGATAATCAAGTAGCCCAAGATTCGAAGTTGTTTTATTCATGCTCAGTCTGTGTGTCTTGTTAAGATGACCATCCCATATCCGAAGTTGGTGGAGTCTATAAAGTTCCACTCTAAAATCAATTGGCAATAGAGGGAGTAGCCCAAGATCTTATATATTGACCCGGGAGGACACCGATATCCGATGTGGGTGTGCATCTTAACACTCCCCCTCACGTGTAACCCAATCATCGGCGTAATATTCCTCGCCGGTATTAACTGCCGGAAACAACATCGGCGGGTTACACGTGCCTCAATAACTCGGGTCTGGCTCAGATACCATGTTAAGAGGTCCACTCTAAAACCAATTGGCAATAGGGACAGTAGCCCAAGATCTCATATATTAACCCGGGAGGACACCGATATTCGATGTGGGTGTGCATCTTAACACTCCCCCTCACGTGTAACCCAATCGTCAGCGGAATTTTTCTCGCCGGTATTAATTGCCGGAACAACATCGGTGGGGTTACACGTGCCTCATTAACTCGGGTCTGGCTAATGATACCATGTTAAGAATCTATGGGGTTCCACTCTAAAACCAATTGGCAATAGGGGGAGTAGTCCAAGATCATATATACAAACTCGTGAGGACATCAACTTCGAATGTGGGATGTGCATCTTAACATGTCTTCATGTATTTTTGCAGGTTAATAATCTGACTCTGACATAAGGAAAGTATTGATTACTTTGTGGTATAAGCTCTATGAGAAATATAAGGATAATGGTCAAGTTACTTTGCATATAAGACACATGAAGGAATATATGAATGGTGATAGCGTAATATATGCGGATACCATTATTAAAATGAATGATTTTTATCATGCATCAATCTCTTATAAATAGGATTAGGATTGTATCTTTGTAATCATCACATCAAACATTAGTTCAATATATTAGATATATATATTTATCATTTCGATTTATATTTTATTCTAAAACATATGCAACATATATATTGTTAATACAATTTATATTGTGAGGAATCTATTCTTATATTTTATTTACTAGAAGATATCTTTTATATATTTCCGCTGGATACTTAACAATTGGTATCAAGAGCCAATATAAACAAAATGGCTTCTTCTAGTGGGATCGTCAAGGTCGGGAAATATGAGATAGAAAAATTTAATGGGAAAAATGATTTTTCCTATAGGAGGATGCAAATGAAAAATTTGCTTATTTCACAGAAGTTGCATAAAGCTTTGGTAGGGAAAGAACAAAAACCAGAGAGTATGAAAGATGAGGATTGGGACGAGTTAGATCTTGAAGCACGGGTAGTCATAATCTTATGCCTTGAGAGCACTACAAGAAAAATGGCTTGTTGTTACTAATATATTTGTTAGGCCCACCGGCATGTAACAAATACTATATTTTGTTACCTTTTTTGCTCCGTAACAAATATTTTAGGTATTTGTTACGATTTTCGTAGCGTAACAAAAACAATAGTGGCATTTGCTACTAATGTTTTTGTTACCCAACGAATTTCGTAACAAATGCCATCATTTGCTACGATTAATACACCGTAACAAAAAACTTGCTTATTCGTTATACCTTCTTTAACGTTTGTTACTCCAAATTAGCGTAACGAATAATATACTTTCTCAAATTCGTTGAACAATAATAATTGACCACCGAGGATGCACAGCCGATGGCTATGTGAATTAATATTTTTTCTATAAAGAGTTCTAAGAAGAATTAAATATAAGAATAATTTTTTATTTATCTTATACAATTATTTTAATTTATATTATATAATTAACAATATTTTTATCATGATATTTGATTAAAGTAACTACCAATTAAAAGAAGAAATTTAATAATTATTAGATGATGAATATAATAAACTACTATCTAAAACTAAATTAACAAAATAGGAAAAATAAACGGGAGAGTGTCATGGCTTTAAGACTCTATTAAATTACAATTAAAGGGGTAAAGGGGTAGTACAATATAATAAACTACAGCTCTCATATATCTCTTACTAAGTCTAATAGGTCCATACTATTTCATACTCATCATAATTTATTCAGTCAAAACTAGTAGTACTTAGGCGCCAAAATTCTACCCCTAAATTTTATTCAGTCGTCCAAGCAATTCGAAGAGGCGCGCAATTCTACTCCTTCCAAGCAATTCGAAGGCAATTTCAAAGGTGATTCTCCGGCGATTCCACGTACCCGTCAATTTCAGGTATGATTTCATTAACCTAATTTTAATTTTAGCTTAATTGATGTTTAGTTTTTCATATTTGTTAATACCTAATTTGTGTTCACATTATTTGCTTTATTATTGGGTTGTTATTATTAAAATCAAATTATTTATAAAATTGAGTGTTTTGCATATGTTATGATTATTAAAATTAAAATCAAAATATTTATAAAATTGAGTATATTATAGTTGTTGCGTAATTGAAGCCGAGATTCTGAGAAGTTGCTATTTCTAATGTTTGTAGTTGATTTGTTAATCATAGTGTATTTTATATACCGTGTTTTAAAAAGACCTAAAATTAGATATTTAATTAATTGTTAATGGTATATAATATCTATGTATGTGATTAACGCTCTTTAGTGTAAGTAGTAAGATGTTGAATAATTAATATTAATGAATGTTTGAATATGAAGTTGAATATGAAGTTGAATATGAAGTTGGTATATAATATCTATGCACGGTATATAATATTAATGTTAATGGTATATAATATCTATGCACGATATACTCTCTTTAGTGCATTAGAAGTTCAAGTGCTTCATTAGAACAATTCCATATACAATTAAAATTAATGAATGTTTTCCCTACTTGGACATCAAAATTAGTAGGATGTTGGATCTATAAGCTGATAGTTTACAGTGATCACAGTGATGAAGTAGGACATGTGACCATTAATCTGGATTAGTGTACAGTAGTTGATACATACAAACCAGTGTGTTTAATTTATCAAGGAGAATAGTTAACCAATAATGGCTGCTTAATCGCACTAATAGTTGAATGCAAACTAGGTTTCTAACTTTTGGAAAAAAGTTACTTTTATGTATTTAATTTGAAAAAAAAAGGAATGCGATGAGCTGAAACTAAAAAGGAAGGATCTTACTAAAATTGCTAACACATGTTTGTTATGTTCAAAGTCAGTGAACTGAATTTTTTCATTTTATTTATTCTGAAAACCAGTCATTTGTTTGGGCAACTTGATATTCATGTGCTCAACTTGATATATGCAACCTGTGCTTGACCTTATTTGAAGTCAGATTATTACAATTTTGAGCTTAAGCTTCCAAAAAGAACTCAAGTGGCAAAAGCTTTATATATATTCATAGTTATCAAACTTAGTTAATAATTGATCTAGTATATGGATGAAACTAATCATTCTGATTTACGGATGTATGTTGGTGTTAGTATATTACATGTTTGTTGAGTTAATTGTATAATCATATGATGTGATGTAGTAATATCATTGGATCCCACTTAAAGTACTTGATCATATAAGATTTAAATGAATTTCGATTGCACTTAAGTTATCTTTTAACTTTGTAGAATATGGATAAAAGTTGGATTGATTTAGATGATCGTGCTTCACCAATCTATGTCTTGGGCATACGTAATTTTCTTGAATTTGCTTTTTCTGAAAAAGATGTTGGATCAAAAATATATTGTCCTTGTACAACATGTCATAACCTTTTAACTAGGACAAGAGACGAGATTGCAATTCATTGTGTAAAAAATGGGTTTCTTAAAACATATAAGAATTGGAGGTTTCATGGGGAGATATTTGAGTATTTGCACACGAATAATGAGATCAATTTTGATGATGGAAATGACATGGTGGGTATGTTACGCGATGGTATGGGCTATCGATTTGATCAAACAACTGATAAAAATCAATGTGAGGGTCCGAATGATGATACCATAAAGTTCTTTAGATTAATGGAGGAGGCAGAGGTAGCGTTGTATCCAGGTTGCAAGAACTTTTCTAAGTTGTCATTTATTGTGCGTCTGCTACAAGAAAAGGTCATTAATGGTTGGACAGATAAGTCTGTGGATACGTTACTTAATTTATTTTCTTCAGTACTTCCAGAAGGTGCAAGAGTTCCTTCATCGTATTATGAAGCAAAGAAGATTACTGATGAATTAGGTTTCACTAGTCAAAAGATAGACGCTTGTCCTAATAATTGTATGTTATTTAGAGGTGAGGATAGTTCGCTTGAAAATTGTTCCATATGTGGGGTATCGAGGTATAACGATCCTGTGAAGAAGATAAGTGGCAAACATATGAGGTATTTCAGCAACACACTCCAACATCATTTTGAAGCTCCCAAATAGTAACCCAACGATAGCTTTTGAGTGTTCCTAGTTTGACGTATTTCACGCACGTACTTTAGTTGTGTTTGGGAATATACTAGTATGATACACTTAATTTGTGTTTTCGGATTTGATATTCTGCATATTATAGATTTATAATATAATACAATTATTTTGTTATTAATATTCAATTCTCGATATATTATTAATTTTTAATGTCTATTATATAATCTATTATTTTTTAGGAAAAAGGGAGCGTAACAAATATCATTTATAACATTTTATAACCTATTCGTTACGCCTCGAAATCATAACAAAAGTCTTTTGTTACGCATGTGGATAGTGTAACAAATGAAACTATTTGTTACGCATGGGAAAACGTAACAAAAGAAATTCTTTCGTTACGCCAGCTGTAATCGTAACAAAAACAGCATTTGTTACGGTGCGTAACAAAAAGGTTTTTGTTACGATTTTTAGGCGTAACGAATACATTTACCACGGCGGTATTTGCCACGCCGCCAAAATCGTAACAAAAACGTAAAAAAGCGTAACAAAAACCCATTCGTTACTATTTTAGGGGCTTTTGTTACCTTTTTGCTGGCGTAAGAAAAAGCCCTTTTTCTTGTAGTGCGAGGGATGTTGCGTTCTTGGTCAATGAAGATGCAACGGCTGCAGGAGTGTGGTTAAAGTTAGAGGCAAACTTCATGACGAAGACTCTTACAAATCGGATCTACTTAAAATCCAAATTGTATACATGCAAGATGGAAGAAGGCACCGTAATCCGGGATTATATCAATAAGTTTGATAGGATTATATCAAATTTAAAAGATATAGATATGAAGATAGACGAAGAAGACCAATCACTTATGTTATTACTTTCGTTGCCGAAGTCTTATGAAAATCTAGTTCGAACATTGATGCTTGTAGGTGATACTCTAACCATGGACGAGACTAGAACATCAGTTTTAGCGGATGACTTTCGAAAGGTTGCAACAAGTGGAATGTTGTCTACAAGTGAAAGAGAACAAGCTCAGGGATTGTTTGCAACTAGAGGAAGGACGAACGAAAGAATAAAAGGCAAAGGAGGAAAGTCTAGATCAAAATCTAAAGCACCTGTAGAAATAGCATGCTTTAAATGTGGCGAGCTTGAACATTTTAAAGCAAATTGCCCAAATAAGAGGGTAATTTATAAGAAGAACATCAATGACAACTTTACACGACAACAACAGGAAAAACAAGAGGCAAGCTATGTCTCAAATGATGAGGATGATTATTGTTATTCTATACAATGCAATGAAATATCTGATAAATAGATGCTAGACTCGGGAGCATCGCATCATATGTGTCCAAATAGAAAGTGGTTTACAACTTATCAAAGATCGGATGGTGGCATAGTTTTGATGGAAAATGATCATGCTTGCAAGACTATCGGGGTAGGTACTATTCGAGTCAAGACGCATGACGGAACAATAATAACCTTGAAGGATGTGAGACACATTCCAGATTTGCGGAAAAACCTTATTTCTCTTGGGTTATTAGAGAAAAATGGTTGCAAAATAATCATGGAAGATGGAGTTTTAAAAGTTGTTAGTGGTTCTTTGGTAGTGATGAAGGGAATTCGTCATGGAAATCTTTATCCTCTCTTGGGAGTAACTGTTACAGGTGATTTAGCTGTTGGAATTGCTGGAAATAAAGATCAAACAGAAAGCACGAAGATATGGCGCATGCGGCTTGGGCATATGTCGGAAAAGGGTCTATTATTGCTTAGTGGAAGAGGCTTGTTGAAGAACATGAAGAAACCACAAATGAAGTTTTGTGAGCACTGTGTATATGGAAAATCCCACAGTGTAACGTTCTCAACAAGCAAACACAAAAACAGAGGGTTATTAGACTATGTGCATACAGATGTTTGGGGTCCAGCCAAAGTTGCTTCTAAGGGTGGTTCCAGGTACTTTGTTACGTTCGTTGATGATTATTCTAGATATGCTTGGATTTACTTCCTTAAGCATAAGAATGAGGTCTTCGACATTTTCAAGCAATGGAAAGCAATGGTTGAGAACAGAACAGGTAGAAAGCTAAAGACGGTGAGGTCCGATAATGGTACTGAATACACCGAAGGAGCTTTCAAAGAATTTTGCAACCTGGAAGGCATTGTTCGACACTGGATAGTGAGAGACACGCCTCAACAGAATGGAGTTGCAGAGAGGCTGAATCGGACGCTACTTGAGAAAGCAAGATGCATGCGCTCTAATTCTGGGCTTGGCAGAGAATGGTGGGCGGAATCGGTTGCTATAACTTGCTATATTGTAAATCGATCTCCACATTCTTATTTAGATGGAGGGATACCTTTTAATGTATGGTCAGGGGAACATGCAGATTATGAGAAACTCAAAGTCTTCGGATGTATAGCTTATTATCATGTTAAGGATAACAAGTTTGATGAAAGAGCCAAGAAAGCAATTTTCTTGGGGTACCCAAAAGGAGTTAAGGGATACCTCTTTGGTGTATTGAAGACTATAAATTTATAATCAGTAGGAATGTGACCTTCGATGAAAGATCTATGGCAGTTGTATCAAAAGTTATAATGCCTAATAATGGTGATGTAAGGACATCAAATACTCAAGTGGTCAGATAGAATCTAGAAACCAACTAGATTCTATTCAGGTGGAGAATCACGATGTTAATCAAGATGAGGTTGATCATCTTGATCACGAGGAGATTCAACAGAAGAATGCACATGTATTACAACAACAGCAGGAGGAATCTTTGGCAACCACTAGGCCAAAGAGGAACTATAAGCAAGTTCAGAAGTTTGGGTCAGACAAACCTTTAAGGCATTACGGGCAAGTAAACTTGGTGGAATATGCTCTCTTGGTGGAGGATGATGAGCAAGTCACCTTCAAACAAGATATCAAAGACAAAGATAGAGAAAGCTGGTTGGTTGCTATGGAGGAAGAGATGCAATCACTCCATAAGAACAAGACATGGGAGGTGGTCCCACTGCCCGTAGGAAAGTCTGCTATTGGTTGCAAGTGGGTATACAAAAGGAAGAAGGACCCTACTAAGTCAAGCGGTACAAGGTACAAAGCTAGACTAGTGGCAAAAGGGTTTGCACAGAAAGAAGGTGTTGATTACAATGAGATATTCTCTCCAGTGGTGAAACATACCTCTATTCATGTGCTATTAAGTACTGTTGCTCATCTGGATCTTGAACTGGAGCAACTTGATGTAAAGACCGCATTCTTACACGGCGATCTAGTTGAAGAAATTTACATGCATCAGCCTGAGGGGTACAAGGTTGAGGGTAAAGAGAGTCAGGTTTGTCGCTTGAGGAAATCACTTTATGGATTGAAGCAATCTCCTCGTCAATGATACAAGCGATTTGATTCATTTATGTTAAAGCAAGAACTTTCCAGAAGCGCTTATGATTGTTGTGTATACATTCATATGCTTCGTGGAGGTGATTATATCTATCTAGTATTGTATGTAGATGACATGTTTATTACTTCAAAAAGCAAGGTGGAGATAGACAAGTTAAAAGCTCAACTTGATAAAGAGTTTGAGACAAAAGACTTGGGCATTGCAAGAAAAATACTGGGTATGGAGATTACCAGAGAAAGATCAAGCCGGGAATTATTCTTAACTCAAAAGGGATATATTGAACGGGTTATCGAGAGGTTTGGGATGAAAGGTGCTAAATCAGTGGGAACTCCATTGGCTCAGCACTTTAAGTTCTCTAGCAAACAATCTTCTGTCACAGCTGAAGAAAAGGCATGCATGAAATACGTACCATATGCCAGTGCAATTGGCAGCTTGATATATGCCATGATTTGTACACGTCCAGATATTTCACAAGCGGTTAGTGTTGCCAGTAGATTTATGGCGAATCCGGGAAAGGCACACTGGGAAGCTGTGAAATGGATTTTAAGGTACTTGAAGGGTACCGTTGACACAGGTTTATGCTTTGGTGGAGATACATGTAATTTGGGTGGCTTTGTTGATTCAGATTATGCTGGTGATCTGGATAAACGTCGATCAACTACTGGCTATGTGTTCAAAATAAATGGCGCCCCAATAAGTTGGCGATCAATGTTGTAGGCTACAGTAGCACTATCAACTACAGAAGCCGAGTATATGTCCATAGGAGAAGGAGTAAAAGAAGCATTATGGCTTTGGGGTCTACTCAATAGCTTGGGGGTTAAATAAAGTTGTGTTGATCTAAGTTGTTGTAACGACCTGCCCCAGGTCGGCCGCCCTGAGGTTAGGATCGTCAGCAACATGAAAATCAGAGTCACCATACGATGGATGACGAAAGAAAAATGACATCATTCATGATATAAAAATATTTATCCATCGTGGTGAACTTGACAGCTCATTACAAAACATAACATATCAACATATCAATAGAATATTTGACCATAATCACAAAATCAATGTCTAAAAGACTCCACAAGATACATAGAGTTTTAATGACAGTTGAGGACTCCTAGCCACCAGCGTCTCACTTACGAGCTAACCACTCCATGATCCTTGCACCGTTATGTAACTTCAGCAACAACCTTCAAGAGCTGGCGTGGAATACCAGCTCATACATAAATGGGGTAAGCTATAAAGCTTAGTGAGAAACTATGCCATGCGTGGTAACCAACTCCACATACGTGTTCATGTATAAGGGCATATATATATAGATATAACATCAACTAATAATCATAACTCATTTTAATATAAAGTCCAACATATGTACGAATAAGTAAATCATAACTTATAAATCAACCTTACCATGCCCCATAATCATAAATACATCTCATTCAACAACACATATATATCAACAACCCAACACATTAGCAACATCTCAAACACAACCTCGATATCCGGTATTATCCTTCATCCTGTGGCCATTCAGGATTTATCATTTCGCATGCATTTATATCAACCTCTACCTGCAGGGAGTCTTCTTGTGCCCGTCGACACAAGGTATATTATCAACCTCACTATATAGCGCACATCACCCGCACCTGTTATGCTAATAGGGCACATCACCCGCACCTGTAGAACAGGGCACATCAACCGCACTTGTAACTTTATAGCTACCAGGGCACTTTACCGGATATCAACAACCACACATCACCCAACACATAACACAACATATACGAATCACCACATACTCACATATACTCGTATAACACATACCACATATAACATCTCGTCAATTTGGAATACAATCTCATATCAACCAAACATATGTATCACCTCTGATAATACAACCATCTCAACATGATATCATATATTTCAACCATCATATGTCACCATATTCAATTCACCATGATACAACTCCCCATAATTAATATTTTCATAAAACTCAAACAAGATAACAACAATATCAATACTCCACATTTTAGTTCAGCTTAACATTTCATCTTACACTCAACGTAATGATTGATACATAAACCAACTCAACAACTTATTTCATAGTGCAAATCCATCATTTCGTGTCATCTTCAACTATATGTCATATTATGTTTCACTCAACTTACAACTTCTTATTATAGTTCAACTCAATATTTAACGTAATTAATCGATTTCACATGCATAGATCATATGTCTCCACTCAACATAATTTAGCTCAAACTATAGTTCAAACACACATTTCATTATTCTTTAACATTCATATCATTTCATATATATATATATCATTGAATATCATGCATCATGAAGAAATATAATGTTTCACACAATACCAAATAAGCTCAACCACACAACAATAAAATCAACACATTCTACAACATAGCATGTATATGCAAACCACCTCAACCATTATCAATTAATATACATAAATACCACAAATAACAAGTTATCATTTCTGAGATAGGTTACTCACCTCTTGCTAGAGCAACTAGCGTACACCTAATTATATAATAAGCTCCCGCCCACGCTTGGTTCCTATCAACGTCCATAGAGTTAATTTACTTTTCCTAATCTCCCATTTTATTCGTTTAAATCAAAATAATTCCAAATCAACATTTTCTGTTGCTATTTTTGTTGGTTTGATACATGTAATCTATTAATCTGAAATTTGAATTTCTAATTTAGGGTTTGCACAGAGTTGACTTTAGGGTTTCCGATATAGTAATTTTGTGTTTTGGGTTGTTGATTACTTGATTTTGCGTGTTAAACTCGTGTAGGCGTGTACTCGTGTTTGACTATTTTCAATTTAGGTTTTCGAATTAGGGTTTCTAATTAAGGGCTTTTCAATTAGGGTTTTTAATTAAGGTTTTCAATTAGGGTTTTCAATTAAGATTTTCAATTAGGGTTTTCAAGTTTCAATTAGGCTTTTTCAATTCGAGTTTCAAATTGGGGATTTTTCAATTAGGGTTTTAACTTTTAATTGGGGCTGTTTACAAACTGTTTTCAAATTGGGGATTTTTTAATTTCTTCTTACAAACTGTTTTCAATTAAAATTAATGTTGTTGTAAACTTAACCAGTGTTCAATTAACCTGTTTTCATATATGTTCATTGTTCTATTGTGCTTTGTACAGCATGTGCAGTATTAAGTAATTAGTAGTTTTTCATGTATGTTCATTGTTCTGTTGTATGCTTAAGTGCTTAACTGTTTTCATGAGAGTTCATTGTTCTATTGTTTTATTGTTCTGTTGTATCATCAATCATGTATGCTTAACTTCTAACTTGTAAGCTGTAAAATAAACATTGTTGTTGTAAAATAAACATTGTTTTTGAAATAATTTTTTTTATAAAATAAAACTCAACTAATCTGTTTATACTTTCTAGTTTATAGTTTATACTAATTATGTCTTTTCAAGATTCATCAGTTAGTCCACCCATGGATCCATTTGTTCTTGATGATTTTGATGACGGGGCAGAGGCTGTTGAGGGAATTGAGATTGGGGAGCTTAATGATTTGAACAGTAGCCAAATTGTTAATGACACTGTTAATGAAATTGACATTGAAAAACCCTACTACAAGCACTGCTTATGGTAAGGCTGTTCGTGCAAAGAAATCCATTGTTCACACTGAGATGGAGGCAATTGTATTGCCTGATGGAACAAAAAAATAGAAATGTAAATGGTGTGGAGCTCTCTACACATTTGATGAGAAGTACAAGAGTACTTCAAATGGTACAAAAATATTTGAAAAACTGTTTACAAAGAAAATTGAAAATGAAAGGTACTGATAATGTGGTTTCTCAATCATTGTTAAGTGTTGGTGATGGTAGGACTCCTAGCATCACCAGTTGGCAGTATAATCATCATAAAGTTAGGGAAGTTGCTGCTCACATGATTTTAGGCCATGAATTTCCCTTTTCAATTTTTGAAGGTGAAATTTTTAACAGGTTTTTGAAAGAAATTTATCCTTGGTACAAAAGGATAACTAGACATACTATTAAAAAAGATAGTGAGAGTTGTTTTGATGAGGAGAAGGTTAGGATGAAAAGGGAGATATCTTTAGTCAATAGGATTTCATTGACGACAGATTTGTGGTGGTCGGATGAACAAAAAATTGGGTACATGACTGTGACATGCCACTTCATTGATGCTAAATGGAAACTTCAAAAAAAGAGTTTTAGCCTTTACTAATGTGCCCCCCCCCCCCCATTCTGGTGAAGTTCTTGCTAGGGAGTTGTTGAGAGTGATGGACGATTGACATATTAGAGATAAAATGGTATCTATTTCTGTAGATAATGCATCTTCTAATGACAATTGTATTGCTAGGTTGAAGGTTGATTTTAGTAATAGGAAAAATCTGCCTTTAGATGGTAAGTTGTTTATGTGCGTTGTTACGCACATATGCTGAATTTGCTTGTTCAAGATGGTCTTGATGTGATTAAACCTTGTGTTGAGAAAATTAGGAATGGTGTTAGGTATCTTTTAAATTCTGAAAGTAGGTCTAAAGCCTTCAAAAAAATTGTTCTTGAGTTACGTCTAGAGGGTAGGCTTCAAGTGTTGGATACGAAAACTAGGTGGAATTCTACTTGGTTGATGTTAACTACTGCCTATTTTTATAGAGATGTGTGGCCTCGATACGCGGAGAAAAATGGTGCATTTATGCACTTTTTACCTTCTGAACTTGATTGGGAAATATTGTATGATATTTGTAAGTTCTTGGAAGTATTCTCCGACGTTACATCCATCATTAGCGGCACTACTTATCCTACTGTGAACTTGTTCTTGGCTGAGTTATATAGAGTCAAGGTGTTACTCGATGAGCATTGTGTCAATTCTACGAAGCCTCATTTGCTAATCTTAGCACAACAAATGAAGGCCAAATATGACAAATATTGGGACCAAAGTAACCTTTTGATTTCTATTGGGGCTGTTCTTGATCCGAGGTACTTTACAATCTCTGTTCTCAGTTTGTTATCTATTCTGGATTGTTGCCTATTATAATGTTGCCTATTCTGATTTCTGAGTTGTTGCCTATTATAAGTTTATAACTTGTTGCCTATTCTGAGTTGTTGCCTATTCTGATTTCGGAGTTGTTGCCTATTATAAGTTTATAACTTGTTGCCTATTTTGAGTTGTTGCATATTCTGAGTTGTTGCCTATTCTCAGTTGTTGCATACATGCCTTGCTTATGATGATTTTCTAATCTGAGGCGTTGTCGACTTGTCGCCTAATCTGTTGCTGCTTATTATAAGTTCATAATTTGTTGCCTAATATGTTACTTGATATGGTGTTCACTTGTTGCCTACTTGCCTATGATGATTTTCTAATCTGAGGCGTTGTCGACTTGTCGCCTAATCTGTTTCCTGATCTGTCATTCTGTTGCCTAATGATGATTTACATATTCCAATTTATGCTGCTGATCTGTATTTGCCTATGATGATTTGCATATTCCAATTTCTGAGGCATTGTCGTATAATCTGCATACTGATGATGTCAAAACTCGTCAAGATGAGTTATCAAGCCACCTTTTCACCTTATTTAAGATGTATGAAGATTCATACAAAAAGGCTGATACTCAGACCGCTCAAGTCGAGGGTAGTAGTGGTTTTTATTCTGGTGTTGGAAAGAGGAGCTTTGAAATGTTTTTAAAAACTGTCGAGGGGAACAACAAAGCCAAGTCTGATCTTGAATATTATCTTGAAGAGCCTCCATTTCAATGTGTCGGAGGCGTTAAATTTGATGTTCTGACTTGGTGGATGGCTAATGAGGCCAAATATCCAATTCTAAGTCAAATGGCCAAAGATATCCTCTCTATTCCTGTGACTACTGTTGCTTCTGAATCTACATTTAGTGTCGGTAAACGAGTGATTGATCCAAAAAGAGAGTCCATGAAAACCAAAACTGTTGAAATGCTTCTTTGCGCGGGTGATTGGGTCAAAGAGATTTATGGCATTAAGAAAGAGCAAGGACAAAGTATTGTAAGTATTGCATTCTTTTTCACTCTCTTATTGTTTACTTGAGATGAAAATGTTATAATAGTTTGTTCATTTGTTTTGCAGCTTGAAGAACCAGTAGATGACCCTATGCAATATCATTTCGGATAGGAACCGGCACCAGCAGCTTCAAGCAATATAACCTCAGCATAACCTCTTAGCCTTCGCCTTTATGCCAATGATGAACATGTTCTGAGGCTCTTTTGATGTATCATTCTGGATTTCTTACAAACTATCATTCTGGATTTTTTACAGTCTGTGCTACTGACATGTAACTTAACTTCGATACTTGATATTTTGTGGCTTTGAATCAGGTCGATGATGAATGCATTTCTGAGGCCATTATGCTTTTATTAAAACTTTTTAATTCTGGTAGAAATGAACATTGGCTTAACATTGTCCACATTTGGACTAAATTCTGTTCCAGGAAAGTTAAAATTTTTTGAGGAAAACATGTTTTTCTGTTCTTTCGGGCCGGTTTTGGATACTTGTTGAATACTTTATTATCTTGTTTCATGTTAACGGGAGAACCGATAACCCACCCGGTTTTCTGGTGGATCGGGACCGGCTCTAAATTTAGGACCGACTTCTTATCGGTCCGGTCCCGGTTCACACGATAGTGTTAACGGGTGGGACATGGAACCCTTGGGAACCGGCCCGATAACAGGACTACTAACACCATCCACAACAAGAGTTCAATTGAACTCACTTTATTCAGTGCCACGTCAGCTTTAAACTCATTTACACCCTCAATTAAACCCAGTTTTCACAACAAAGTTTTATTCATGATTTTATTCACTTTCTCTCCCTTCCACATCACCCTATCCTATACACTACCATATATTTACTTATCTCATTATTTATGCATATGTTATTATTAAAATTATAATCTTTATATTAATTAATTTTTATAATATAACAAATAATATTTAATTTATTTGTAAAAAAACTTGTTTTTTTTGTGTCCAAATGAAGCAAACCTAGACTCTATTTGTAGATCTCGAAAGATAAAAAATATTGATATATTTTTTATATTTTTATTTTGATGAATTATTGGTCAAATAATACTTTTAGTAAATAAGGGGAACGAAAAAAAGAAAGTGAAATGCATAGGGCTGCGTGGCAGCTTTCCATTGGCTACTTTTCAGCACGGGGCCCACATTAACCCCAAAAATGTGAGCATCAAAAGATGATACCCAACTTAAACCCCATCCACTTTAATTTTTGTTGCCTTTGATTGATCTTGCTTTAACTCCACTTTGACCCCTACATTAACCTTTGTTGTGGGTGGTCTAAGTAAGCTTAGCAAATTCTCCTAGGTGGCCAATGGTTTCATGAAAACCATCAAATGAATTCTAGTTTGTATTTAAATTTTCAAATCGAATGACACGCTTATTTTCTCGACTCGGCTCGACAACTACATTCCGAAAATAATATTTTAACTATATTACTCTCCACGACTCATAAAAATCGAAAATCTATCTCGAAAATCTAGTACTACCGTCAAATATAATTCACCGACCAACAAAATAATTATAAAATAATATTTTTCCGGGACGGGTTATTTCAGTTGTGATAGCCAAAGTGCAATTCATTTGGCTAAGAATCAAGTATATCATGCACGTACGAAACATATTGACGTCAGATATCATTTCGTAAGGGATGTTATAGAGGAAGGCAATATTTCGTTGTTAAAGGTGCATATGAACGAGAATCCCGCATACATGTTAACCAAGGTATTGTCAGGAAACAAGTTTCAACATTGTTTGAAATTGCTAAACATTATACGATGTTAAGTATTCGTTCAAAATTTGACATTTTTCAAATTATGAACGAGGTGGAGAATTGTGAGAAATATAAGGATAATGGTCAACTTACATTGCATATAAGACACATGAAGGAATATATGAATGGTGATAGCGTAATATATGCGGATACTATTATTAAAATGAATTATGTTTATCATGCACCAATCTCTTATAAATAGGATTAGGATTGTATCTTTGTAACATCACATCAAACATTAGTTAAATATATTAGATATATATATTTATCATTTCGGTTTATGTTTTATTCTAAAACATATGCAACATATATATTGTTAATACAATTTATATTGTGAGGAATCTATTCTTATATTTTATTTACTAGAAGATATCTTTTATATATTTCCGTTGCGTACTCAACAATTGGTATCAGAGCAATTTGACATCTTTCAAATTGTGAACGAGGTGGAGAATTCTGAAGTTAGAAGGAATGTAACCATTAATGTTCAATGGTGAGGAGTAGGCGTGTGGTGATAGTCATTCGTTGATGAATGGTAATTCCCTTTATTGACTTAGTATAAATACATACAGGTTGTATTCTATAATCATCACATCACAAAACAGTTAATATATATCCATTATTTATTTATCATTTCGGTTTTATGTTGTATTCTAAAACATATGCAACATATATATTGTTAATACAATTTATATTGTGAGGAATCTATTCTTATATTTTATTTACTAGAAGATATTTTTTATATATTTCCGCTGCGTACTCAGCAAGCTCAGTAATTTTGGGACAAGGAACTTCACAGGTGAGTTAACAACCTTATTTTTTACATTCAATGTACTCCTTTCAGTAGTTGATGAATCTACTTGGTATGTGTTTATGTTATAATGTGTTTTCTTGACTGTGTTTTATGCGTTCTTCATTCACTGCTTCTTTGTTATGAACCTAGTTTTTATACTTCATTCCAGTTACGTTTTGCTCAATCTACTTACCTAATAGATATTGCTTTGACAACTATTTATAGATAGTAATATACTTCCGATTAAAAAACATGATTACATGGTCGACATACAACAAGCTTTTGGTCTGTATCTTCCTACCATATTTAAAACGACCACAATCCCCAGTGATTAACCTAAACAAAAGTAATTTACCTCACCAGATATCCTATCTGGGAATTAAAACCAAAAGTGATTAGCATCATCATCAGTCCTTTCTGGGAATTAAGAAAAGCCTCGCAAAGATAGGAAATATTAGATAATTAGCAAGAACATTAACTGATTTAGAGTAATTTATAATAGGTTCTTGACCATCCGTAGACCACTTCAGCGTCCCCAAATCCAATAACAATCAATTCGAACTACCCACCGTCGCTGAGGAAGAAGAACAACTTGAAACCGACCATAATTTCACAGCTACGAACTAAATAGGTCCACGCATCACCACGGAAGTAACCTAGATCAGTTGAAACATTCTCAAATACTTGTTCCCCACTTCGAATATTAATGGTAGTCCTCAAATTTAGGGTCAAGTTCTGTGCTAGATTGTCTGGTATTGCCTGCATAATATTATTACCACAACTTAATGTATGTATAAATTATACCTGATATAACCTAAAGGACGATCAGCAACATAATATACTTACCATAGCTACTTCGCACCCTGGTTTGAACACACAAACTCCACTTGCAGCACCAAAGAAATATGAAATGTATGTTGAAAAAAAGCCAGTTACATATGGATTAGATAAGTCAATTGCATTCATGTCTGTGGGGAGATTGACTTCACAAACCAAATCCGACTCCACGTCATAACTATCTAAAATATGCTCCCAAATAGCTCGAACTCCGACTCCTTTCCTAAACCTTACCAGAGAAATTGTCTCCCCCCACAGTAAGAAGCAAGTAAAATATTACCAGTCACTAAATATGCTTGCCTAACAAACTTCTTCCAGCCGAACTGTAACTTCCTTCTGATAACGGTAACTACAAACGTCTTCCCGCCATACCTTAGGGTTACAACACCATTTCCTTGTAAATTCAGGTGTCCGATAAATATATCAGGTATTTCTGGAAGTAAGCATAAAGAAAAGGCCTTAGAAACACATTAAGGACATTCAGTTTTCATTGAAAAAAATTCATTCATGGAAAGAATACATCCCGTACCGATCTATAGTCATTACAAAGTAGCAACATCCACCTTCAGAATGATACAAAGAAGAATTAATAACATGTGAAAAACAGTATAAAATATGAACAAGTACATGCTTTACATATACAAGAACCAACAGAAAATAGAAGAACCAACAGAAAAAAAAAGAAAAAAAAAAGAAAACAGACAAATCTATTTCTTACTTCCTATAATCATGTTGCTGAATGTTTCTTTGTGATGGAAGTGATAATAACAACCAGCTTTTTATAGATAAAAGTGGCTTAAATGCCTCACTTATTTGATAAGACATCCTCCCATATAGAAACTAAATACATTTCCATCCATTCTATATTATATCTAAAGTGCAGGGAGAAACAACAATTTCAGATGGCACATTCCTTCAAACTCATACATCAAATCAACAATAGCACAAGAAACTGGACATCCAGAGTTACAATAACTGAGGATATTCCTAGGATGACTTGTGCAAATGTATCTAAACTGAAGCACTATATTCTGACAGACGATGAGGGATATTTTACTCCTTATAACCTGTAATTACTCTGCTAGATTACACCTTAATATGGATAATACTATTCCAGGGAAAGGACGTGCTAACTACTATATTTGATCCTTATGTGGTGATCCTGGAAGAGATACTTCACCAATTCCAAGTTTATGACATAACAAATGCCAAAGTGAAGCATGTTGATCTACAATACAAAATTTTACCAAACCCATATCAGTGGATCCTACAAAAAGACACTCTGATACGTCCAGCACCTCAAAACACTTCAAATTTGAGATATTTTTCGGACAGCCTAATTCCATTTAGTGTCATCGCCAAAATAAAGAACAAAACATCCAGTACTTATGGTAAGTCCGTATACATATTCATACTTTGTCCTACAACACTCTCTTCATGTAGCAACAGAACAATCCTTGTTCTTTCAAAACTCAGATATCATGGGTGTTGTTGTGGCATTTGAAGCTCCTGATGTAGTATCCACCTAATACGGTTCAAAAAATATTCAACGCTTCACATTCATAAACACTGACTACGTATATGAATGAACAAAGTGAACTTTCCTTCAAATAAATTTCTTTTAATTTCGACTGTTCACTCAATTGCAGAAAAATACCTATTTGTGTTACCATGTGGGGAGAAATGGTTGAAAGTCAAGGACCGCTGCTAATGGAAGCTGCCCAATCATTCGCTGTTGTAGTTGCCAAGCACCTTAGTTTATCTACATACAAAAGTATCTCTTATCATTTAATCTAATCTATATAGCTCATCGCATAGCAAATTCACAACATATTGATTTATATTAATGTTTGCAACATTACTTAGGAACTGCTCTGTCAACAAAGAACTGCTCTTCATTCAATATCAATCCACCAGTCGAGCTTGCCACCGAACTGAAACAATTGTAAGATAGACATAATATTTCCATTTTCACTACACAGGTAGTGATTTTTGGCCTATCATGCTAATTTCATAGTCAACATGACAAGATTGAATCTAGGTCTAACAGTGAACTGCAAGATATGCTTGTAGATAAATCGCTATCAATATAAAGGGAACTTGTTACACAAGGGACATTAAAACTATATACTTTAGATGATCTACGCGATGTAGCAGCACCAGGTGAATATTGGGTCAGAGGCCATCTTTAGATATGTAAAAAATATCATAAATTTTACTACTTTGAATGCAACATCTGTCGTTCAAAGATAAGTGCTAATAAAGAAGGTGATAATTACACTTGCTTAACCTGTAAGCATCAAACTATTATATTCGGATCTTTGCACTCTAAATTATATACACTATGATTGACCATAATACACCTTGATCCATGATGAGAGTTTGATGAAGATCATCTAGCTAAGCCTCTTCCTCTTCTCTTCTCTACTCTTAACTTTTATTTGTTTTTTTAGATGGTGTCTACCAATGATGCATAGATCCTCTTTATATAGTAGTAGTTATCAACCCAAAGGTCTAATACTACTAATGATCATCCTAAATGCCTCCTTAATAGGTGAGATGAGAGGGCTAGAAGTTATGCCCACTAATTATAATCCTTAATGTATAATAACCATCGCATTAAACCTTAATATTATAATTAGACTTCAATATTACATGGACCATAAAATATTATTTATTAGAAATAATCTAACATAACCTGCCAGGAAAATGTTGTAGCTACAACTAGGTAAACTATGTGCTTAACCTTATTTAAAGCTAATACATACATTCAATATTCATTTCCTCTACCAACTGATAACGTTAACGCAGACCTTATGTTCTGATGGTAATACATGACCAAAACGCTGCAATCACAGTCATTGCATTTGACGCTGTTGATGAGCGCATTCTTCAGACCACAGGATCCCAAATTTCACACATGTTCTCGCTGGTATTCCTTCTTCCATCAAATGAATGTGCATATCCTTGCATATAAAGTGAACATATTAACACTATGAAAATTGATATAATGAGTTTACCAAATTACAGGGTGAAGATTATAATCTGGACAGTGTAAAGGCAGAATTTGAAGGCAAGATGTTTCAAATCTAGGTGCGCCGTACTTTTGGAGAAACAAATGATGATCAAAGGAAGATGATCCTTGTAGCTTATTATGAAGATAACAACTCTGCAGAAGTTAACATATCAGGTAATAAGGACAATCACAACATGAAAATGGAGGGAATAAATTATAGTGCCGGTAAAATACCTTCTCCACTTATCGCTACATGAAAATGCAGGGAATAAATTATAGTGCCTGACTCTCCTATGAAAGAGTATGCTGTAGATAGTCCACAGACCTCCTTGTCTCGACTAAAACGTCAAATGCAGGGAATAAATTATAGTGCCGGTAGAATACCTTCTCCACTTATCGCTACATACGAAAATAATTTCATGCATGATAAATAAATTCTCATGTTTAATTAGGTTCTCCAAGAAAAAGACTATTCCAGATCACGGAAAATGCTAGCAATCCAGGTCAAAGTAGCAACGAGGATGGTCATAACAGCAATCCATGAAAAAAATCCATTGTCATTATCTACCTCATCCATAACGTTTTGTATGTCATATAATGGTCCATGAACTAAAGGACAACGCCAGACAAACTCGAACTTTTGTGTAACCTACTAATACTTTCATGCTTTGTCAGGATTGGCAAAGACGTTAATCTATGTAAATATAATCTTCGATGCTTATCGGTTATGACATTATAGTTCACCTATCTTGCTTAGCATCTAATATTGAGTCTGTATAAATTTACATAGAAATTAATCACTGTGTATTTAATATATGAAATTCTGGATGTATTTATAATAAGTTAGTCCTAATGTCAAATAAACACATGCCCGTCCTTAGACGGGCACCTCTTACTAGTATAACAATAAAACCAAACCACCTCTAAAACCCTAGTACTATATTGGCGATTCGTCCGACTGCCTCCCCCTTCCAAATACTACAAGTAGACGTAGCAAACGAACCGAGTTTGATCGATATACAAAAATTATGTCAGGTTTCTCTTATGTTCAGTTTTATATTATAATTAACAATATTATTTAATATATACATAAAAACATAATAGTTACCAATATATTAGTCCTTAAATAATGAAACTTGTGTAGTATCATATAATATACCGTTTATTATTGTGATGAATTATTTCTAACCATATTTTAAACGTTATTTAATGCTAAATATTTCAACACACACGTGAAATGATTTTATTTAAATTATTCAAATTAGTTTGTATTGAATAATACATGAATAAAACTATAACATGCAACTTAATACTCCCTCCATTTTTTATTGTATTTGATTTTTCACGCTCACCGAGACACTCCTTAAAACGAAAATATCTCTAATTCTACAAGCGTAAAAGTAATAAAAAAATTGATATATCGAAAATATAGATTGAAACGAATCTAACAAGATTCATCATAACTATATTATTTTTTTAATGACTAAAGAAAATTCATGGTCAAAGTTTTCAAAGTGTGACTTCAAAAATGAAAAGTGATATGATACAAAAAGCAAAGGGACTTTAATATTTCTTAAATCATGGGAGGTCTTTATTGTTAAATAATATAATAATATTGAAAGACAATTCATCATAATATTACAAGTTGATAAGATTATATAAGAATTATGTCTATTATATTATAAAAATTGTTTGATGTTATAGTATAATTAGAATTTACTTATTTTTTTCAAACCATTTTTAGTCATGTTAGAGTATTATTTCAATATTAGATTGAGCTATAAAAGTATGGGTAAATGGCACCGGGCATCACTAACGTTTGATTTATTTACCACATTTACCATTGACGTTCACATTCGTGTCAAAGACATCACTCATGTTTCAATACTACTCAACCCGTCTACTTTTCGCCAATTTTGCTGAAATCGCAATTTTAAGCACAAAAGTTAGAAGGACAATTTAGTCACGATACTTAAATATATATGAATGTTATTGTCCTATCGCTCTTCTGACCATCTTATTATTAAGTGTTTGGATGGGAGTAGATATAAGTGTTTAATTTCATGTTTTGGCACTAATTTTATTTCTAATCGCATTTTGTCCTGCTTTTTGTTAAAGCTTTGATTTTACACCAAATTTGGCTAGAATTTTCCATTTAATACTAACGATTCTGTTAAATTGGGGACTAAATCACACCTTTTGTACTATACCTGGGACTATTTTCCCAAATTCAATATTTATTGAGACCAAACTATAACTTGCACATACTTATAGAAACCATTTTGACAATTTCCTTCCTCGATTACTAGTCTTGATTTAATAAGTTGATTCATAGTTTGATATAATATTATTAATGCCAAGGAAGAAAATAAGATAATAATAACAAGGAAGAAAAAAGAAGGAAAAAAGAAAGAAAATTGCCAAAAAGACTGTAAACTCCAAAAACCGTCCAAACACTCCACATGGCCCAAATATTTCGAAATTTTTATTTTAACCCCGAAATTCGAACAAAACGCTAAAAACTCCAAAAGTTGTGTGGACATTAAATTAGAGACTAAATGCGCCCCATGTGTACACTATTGGGGACTGCCATTGCAATCCTGCCACTTACTGGGACTAAATCGTAATTTGGTTCCACTTACTAGGACCATTGTTGCAAGTTACTCTTTTGTTAAACGTATTTATTAGTTTATTTTTATTTTTTAGGGGTATGTATGAATTAATTTTCTTATATGTTTCTTGAACTTTAACAACCTTAACAAAACTAATACAATGTATAACCTGGCCTGCGACATAACTCAACTTATAAAAAATTTATAATCTGGCATGTGACATAACGTATAAGTACAATTACGAGCAACCTCTAACGGTTCGACTCTTATAAACAAAGTATTGATTTTGTTTCAAACTATTCATTTTCATAGAAGCCTTTGATTTTATCGTAATATATCTATTCAATCCCTACACTAATATTTTTAGGGCAAATGGCACTGGACATCACTAACGTTTGATTTATTTACCATATTTATCATTGATGCGCACTTTCATGCTAAAGACATCACTCATGTTCCAATACTACCCAACTCATCTACGTTTGGCCACTTTTGCTGAAATTGCAATTTTAAACACAAAAGTTAGAAGGGCAATTTAGTCACGACACTTAAAATTATACCTGTTTCGTTTTTAAAATTGCATCTTTTCAAGATTGTACTTGTTAAATTTTGGGGCTTTTCAAAAATTGAACATGTGTCGTTTCTCCAAAGTTTCAATTGATGGCCAATTAGGGCGGACATGCAATATCTAGAAGTAGTTACTAATAATTTTAAGTGTTGTGACTAAATTACCCTTCTAACTTTTTTGCTTAAAAATACGATTTCATCAAAATTGGGGAAAAGTAGACTGGTTGAGTAGTATTGGAACATGAGTGATGTCTTTGGCACGAAAGTGAACGTCGGTGATAAATGTGGTAAATAAATCAAAACGTTAGTGATGTCCGGTGACAAGTAGTATTTTATGATCAACTAAAACCAAGTTGTGTGCAAACCTAGGGTCCGTTTGTTAAATTGATTAAGTACTTAAACTTAACTCATGCTTACATGCGATCCGATCTTTATAAAATTACTATATACTACGTAGATATATGCAGCTCTAGAACTCAATATTCATGTATACAATTTGATTTAATGAGATGGAGTAATATTTAGTTTCATTTGATTTATATGCAACTCTCAGATTGATCCTTGAATGGGTTGCATTGGTTAATACTAGCAAGTAATAGAACATACCCAAAGCGACTTTAGACTTGCGAAGAATAAGAAGAATAGAAGAGATTCGTAAAAAGAAAACAAAAGATTAATGGGGCATTCGGAGAATCGAACTCCGGACCTCTCGCACCCAAAGCGAGAATCATACCACTAGACCAAATGCCCAGTTGACAAACAATTAGGTTTACACATTCATAATGCTGATGATACAACTTATTTGATGAATATATAATTGTACGGGCGAGTAAATTACATTATGGTCCCCTTCAAAATAACAAATGTACCACACCCGTGTTATCAAGTCGAGTCGGTTCGCGTTTCACCTAAAACAGGTCAATTCGAACCCGGCACAGTAAGGATTCAGGATCCGAACTCAGATCCGGAACCGACTCTAAATAGAAAAAATTGAATGTGTACGCGAGTCGACATCAGCCTAAAACTAAATACTCGAATTGGACTCGACATGACCTAAAATCGACCGGCTCGAGTCGACTCCAATAGTTAATTAAATACATTAAAGATGAACCAAACTAACGGTCCGAGTCCCGGATTAACGGCCTCGCGAATAGCTCTACACTAGACACTACGAGTTGAACGATGATTTATAATTAGCTCAAGATGGAGGAACTGTGTATATTTGTCCTAGTTGGAACATGAATGAGTGAATTTTTTCTGCTAATCTATATCCTCTTCATTAGTGCATATGATGTTTTTGGTTAATATCCTTTCTTTTTTTAGGAAGTACTCCCTCCATTCGTTAATGATTATCACATTTTATATTTTTATAGTCAATAAAATATAATTTAAAACGGAATTATCTCTTATTCTATATATGAAAAAGTTATAAAAGAATTGATATTTCAAAAATATATATGGAGACAAATCTAACAAGATCCCACAAGGCGATATTATTGTTTATCGTTTAAGGAGAATTCACGGCCAAATTTAAAAATATTTGACCAATAAAAGTGAAAATATAACAATTTTTTATGGACGGATGAAGTGCCATTTTCTAATCGTAATGCCGGTTGAATAAACACTACCAGACCTTAAAGTAAAATAGTAGTTCTAGTCACATGCAAAAGTTGCACCAACTAACAACATAAGATCAAGAACTAGTGGTAAAAAACGTGTAAAATAATTATATTCTTAATCTATCAAGAGAAAATCAGAATGAAATTTAGAGAGCGCAAAATCCAAAAAATTTGAATAAAAGGGCATAATATAGTTTATTTAATTGAAAACCAACGCTTTCATCAACTCTATTATAATACATATTGTAAATTAATATAAAATGTATATGTTATATCCATAATTCTAAAAAATTTAGAGAGGGCACATGTCCCCTACCCCTACTGATTCCATCCCTGTCTATGAATGATCTCTTATTTTATTTGTGTGGCTTTGATATTGGCACTTGGGGCACCTTGATTAAACAACCATCCACCACATTGCATGACTGCTTACATGAGAACAAAGACTTCATCCTCTCTTTCTTTCCAAATCCATGAGTACTCCCATCCCCTCCTGCACTCCTCTTAGAGCACTGTTTGATAGCAATCATAAAGGGATCATCATCTTTCTTGAGAAAGCTCTTCGAACCGCTTCGTCGAGGAGGCAGTGGTTGAAAAGCACAAGGAGGAAGAGGGATTGGCATATCAAGAACAGAACTAGTTTTCTTTACATTGTCTACATGATCATGGTCAACAGTTTTGGTTAATGGAACCTTGGATTCCCCTGGCTTATTTTCCCATGAAAAGGGGACTCTGCATTGTGAGTGAACTTTATGCATATTTTTAAAATTGAAAAAGAAAAAAAAAAGGTTCAAGATTCAAGAATTATTGATTATGAATGTGTTTGTGATGATCTTTATAGAGGGTTGAAATTTTCAAGATTTAATAGGGTGGATTAAAGGGGTCTTTGTCATGTTGTTCTTGCTCTTTAACCGCAAGGCTACTTAGCTAAGAAAGTAACGAAACGTGAGGCCTAGCAGGATTGGGACCTAAAATCTATAACAAAGACGATAATAAAATAGAATATCGAATGGCTTAGTGGTTAGGAGGTTTTTTCAATGACTTAGAGGTTCTGAATTCGATTCTTATTATAAGGGGCGATGGCTGGGTTTTTGAAAAAGGAAAACAAAGGTGATAATAGAACTTAGGCAAATTTTAGAAAAAACAAGCTTCGAATTTTAAGAAAACTTCCCAAATTTTAGTAATATGTGGGACGAATCTATGTTGGGAGGGACTTGAACCCTCACGATTATTAAGTTGACATATTTTTTTATTACTAAAAGTTCTTGTCGATATTAATGTTGTTCTTATTAGTATTATTACCATAAGTATTATTAATGTGAATTTTATTACCATAAGTATCATATGGTCTATTATATAGAATTATTATCATAAATGTTTTTATCATGTATTGTTAGTAGTGTTGTGCATGGGTCGAGCTTTCTGAGCTAGCTCGGCTCGTAATAGAATGAGTCGAGCCGCGAGTAGGTAGCTCAATAGTACATATGTTAATATTATTTTTAATAAAATTAGAGTATATTATACTTTTTTTAGTCATTTCAATTATTATGATTAATGTCAATTTAATGTTTCTATTTACATTGTTACATGTTGGTTAATTTGATTACTTGTTACATGTTAGTAACATTATTAAATATTTATCTAAAATATTTTTTTGTTAATTAAATTAAACTTGAAATTTTAAAATGAACTAAGTGAGCTAGCTCGAAGCTCTGCTCGGGAATGACTCGACTCGGTGAACTGATAGAAATAAAATTACACTTCCTTCCTCATTTTTTATGATATGTGTTTTTCACAAAATTAAAGAATGTGAATTCAACTCAAACAAGTATACTACCATTTCTCCTCCATTTAAACATCCTACAAATGCAACTCTAGCATATTGGGACCGCATCTCATGTGAGCTTGTGATCGGACGAATTTGGGTGAGATGTGTGTCATGATTTCTAGAACCGTACTATGAATAAGAAAGAGAAGATGTTTTTTTAGATACCTTAGTCATTCATCCAACAAATACTCCCTCCGTTTCTTTTTATTTGATTGTTTGAGCATTTTTTCTATGTTTCTTTTTATTTGATTGTTTACAATTTCAATGCACTTTTTACGATCCCAATGCACCTTTTTACAATTTCAATGCACCTTTTTACAATTCCAATACACATTTTTACAATCCCAATGTAATTTTTCACAATCTCTTAATAAAGTACTTTTTCCCCAAACAATCAAATAAAAAGAAACGGAGGGAGTATAGTGCATTTAATTTTACTCAAATACTAGACATGTATCACATCCTTAACTAACTTGATTTTCGGAGCGTCTATGATTGTACAATGACCACAGCCCTTCGATCGCTTACGATATTTCCTAATAGATCACTTTCAACAGAGCGAATCATTAGAGTTCATCCTAGGCAAACCATATCGAATGGGCTCACTCATATCTTGCCAAGTCCAGAAGATATAGAGATTATCCCGAAGAATCATGTAGTAAATCAACCTTATCCTAGATTAACCACCAATGTTTCACTCAATGTTGTTGAATTTTTTCATCCTTTTTATTTCAACTTTGAATCGTCATTAATTATTTACGCATTGCTTTAATAAAATAGAGTATAAATTTATTATTTACTTTCAAAAATATATATTCTTATAATTTTCAATTTTTCATAATACAACTACATGATGCACGGGCAACACTATACACTACAACAATGTCTTATTTTGGTATAAAATTACTATTTTGTCCTTACACTAACTTACTCACTACTATACTCCCAAATAAGGAAGGGCAAAATAATAATTTATTAGAATGTTTTGGTGTATGTATAACAGATGAGATGATGCACATAAAGATTTATTAGAATGTATTGCCAGAATTTAAACCCAAAACTTCAAATGTGGAGGCTGAAAATGTAGAGGCTGGATCGATAATCACTAACCCAATGCCACGAGTTATGATAGACGCCAAGATGCCTTGGGCAAACATGAGACTATAATAAATGGGCTACCCTCGAATTGTTGTTGTTGCCTGTTGAAATCAGTAGGCCCATTTACGTTCTATTTGGGTTAAGGAACTAGGGTATGTATATAGTTTGCCATCGTCTATATAACCCTAGATTAAAAGGTACTTCATCATCATAATCGTTCACATCCAACTACTTTTTTCTTTTTATTCTTCAAATTTTATTTACATTAATAATTTCTTTGATCTATATTGATTTTGAATTAAATTTATATATATCTGGGTTTGCGATGATTATAAAATAATTCCTCGTACTGAAAGCTATAGCCATGGCAAGATAGACTCATCTATACACCCATAGAATATGAGCACCCATTTTTTCTTTAATTTTTTTGCATTTTTTGCTGATTAATTTTGAATATTACTGTAATTTTTGTTTGTAAAAGGAGATGGCTTTAATTATTAAACATGGCGAATTAATTAATATTTGCTTTGTGATTAGCTGCTCCTAAAATTGAGTAATTGGTGGTGTTTAAAGCCCTAATCTGTCGATAAATCTTTTTCTAGAGCTTGGGGTTACGCACACCTCCACATTTTTATCATTGTTTATTTGTTTTCTTACTTTTATTAATATTGATTTCGAGTATATTATTTAAGTATTTTGAACAAGTATTTTAACAATTATGTCAATTTTAGACCGTCACTTCGACATTCGTGGATCCGTCGCTAAATGAGTGTGTTGCTAAAATTATTGAGTAGTTTCTTATCCTTTCAATATTTACTTAAAGTATTATTATTATCTTGTGTTTGCTTGATTGTTACTAGTTTAATGTTGGGCGCGGGGAATATTAGTAAGAGCTTTCAAAATATAGCAATTGTTAAGGAGGTCATAGGCAAAACAAGCCAATATTTCTTTTTGTGAAATGTTTTGTTATTTAGAAAATGTTTATGCCATAGCATCTAGTCAAATTTTATCATGTTTCTATTCGTTGGCAAGTTAGAATAAGATTGGAAAGAGATGGTTTTTTTTTGTTTTAATACTTTTCCTATTTTAATTATGAAATAGGAAGTGTGATGGATATAATTTCTCTACTTGTGTACAGGACAATAGGTGTTCCCCCAAAATTACGAACAATGTTTTATCATTAATCTATCTGTATTATTTATCAACAAAAAAACAAAAAAAGATAATGTTAATGACATTTATCCTGCTAGTTGATGTTAGAGACAATTGAGGTCAAATGTCATTACATTATATATTTTTTTTTTTTTTTTTGATAAATAATGCAGATAGATTAATGATAAAACATTGTTCGTACATGAAGATTTTGGGGAACACACAAGTAGAGAAATTACATCTATCATTGAAATTAGAAATAGTAACATCTAAAAGGTTCAAAAACCATCCAGTTTTTGTGGGGAGCCAAAAAATCTTGCAATACTTGTCCAAAATATTATTCTTGATCCTTGTAAGATTTTTTGGCTCCCCACAAAAACTAGATGTCTTTTGAACCTTTTAGATGTTACTATTTCTAATTTCAATTATGGATGTAATTTCTCAACTTGTGTACACGACAATAGGGGTTCCCCCCAAAATCCTCATCTACGAACAATGTTTTATCATTAATCTATCTGCATTATTTATCAAAAAGAAAAATAATGTAATGACATTTGACCTCAATTGTCTCTAACATCAACTAGGAGGATAAAGTAAGAAGAAAAAGTACACTAAGACTCGCACAACAATGGTAAGAAACTGATGTGTAAGACCGTGATACTAAATTACTCTTGTACAAACTCAATAAATCACATTTTATATATATATAAAAAAAAAGCAAAAGTAGATTGTTTTGCACACAATATCTAACGCTGGTGATCGAAAACAGTCAAACTCAAAGTATAGTGATCGAATGCAAAATTTTCGTAAACGTGAGTGATCAATGGTGTTTTTTTGCCCTTTACACAAATTCAATTTTTACTATTTATAACTTACAACACTTAATATAAAGAACAAAAGTTATTTGGGGAAGATGTAATTTGTAAATATAAGACACTTGGAAATAAGAAATCTTATATTTTAATACTTTCCCTATTTTAATTATGAAATAGGAAGTGTTTTATGATATCTGTTCAGAATACTCTTATACTGTTAGCGTAATGACATTTGACCTCAATTGTCTCTAACATCAACCTCCCAAGTCCCAATATCGTTAGTTGTGCACAAACAAAAGAGAAAATTCTAATTCTAACAAAAATTACATGTTCGGAATTAATTTTGAAAAAAATAATTATAGGCCCACTCTCTGAAAATACTTTCTCCGTTTTAAAATAATTGATGTCCTAACATTATTTTTTACTTTCAAAATGATTGTCATTTTAATATTGAAAACTATATTTTTTTTTTATTAATTCATCAAGTCAAAGCGAAGGAAGCATTTACTATAATCATATACAAAATCAATTGGCCTAGTCAAATGGAAGGAGTTATTTTAATAGAAAAGATTCTAGCGAACTCCAATAGCAGCCAGTAAGTCTGTATGGTTCAAATTGATTGAAGCACCAAACCTTTTTTTATATATATAAAATACATTTTAATACATTTATCAGTTATTCAATTAATAATATAAATTATAAGTTTATGGAAAGAGATAACAAGCATTAAAAAACTTCAAACTAGTGAAAAAAATTTTTGCTCTAACTTCTTCTCTTGCTAGCAAGTAAAGATCAAAATTTCGTTTCGAAACACAGTTTTGAATAATAAAAATATGGAAACATTTTGGAAATCATAAGAAAGGTTATGGAAACATTGTAAAATTACTGAAACATGTGAAACATTTTAATACTATTAATTTATATCACATAAATTTATTATATCAATTGAATGTCTTTAATTCAAATATGAAAGTACGTTAAAAATATTCAGGGATAAAACATTTTTTTTCTTCTCTTTGTCCAATATCATGATCAAAGTGTTGTTTTTAATAAAATTCAATTGATAAGGCTTATAATTGAATTTGAGTGAAATAGTTTTCGAAATTTTGGGCGAAAAGCATAAGAAATGGTGACATATTAAATGGCTTTTATGAAACCATCACTTTTCGAAATTCACTTGTGTTTCGTTTCGGTAAGTTGAAAAAAGAAAACATTTCGATGTCTCATTTTCGTATCGAAATTTTGCACATGAAAATTTGAACAAGAGACTTTAACTAGTGATATCAGTATGTTTGTCATTGTAACAAGTTATCTTGACGAAATACGAAAACTGTTGTCCCAAAAACAGTTGGACAAAAGTAGAAAGAAGCTATCTAGCGAACTTGTCCGAACAACAGAAAAAAATCAAGAAAAGAAAATGAACCTGATAAGCCCCTCAGCACCAAGAGCAACAATATCTTCAACTCATCATCACTCTCTCAAATTCTCCCACCCAACTCCCCCTCTCTTCTCCAAACCCCCCAAATCAAGATTCATCCAACTCAAAAAACCCATCTTCACTCTTTGCAATGCAATTGAACCCACCACCACCAGAACCACCACTCCTCCACCCGACAACAACCCGATCTCGTTGGTTGGTCAAGAAGATGTGCCTCTTGAAGGTGTTATTCAGTTTGAGAAACCTGGTTCCTCTTCTCTTTATTCCAACATCACTAAATGGGGGTACTACTTTTATTTTATCATGTTTCGTATTTGTATGGCTGAAATAGTTTCTGTGGAGTGGCTTTTCGATATGATGAAATAAATCAAAATGACTCATTACACTACCTATGTTTGTCTATTATATGTCGTGAAGTAGTAAATAGTACTGTTCGCAATTTGGAAACATCCTCCCAATAACCGCAGGGTAAGGATGTGTAATATGCGACCCCTAGCCCTCTAAGGCGGGAGGTTTTGAGAGATATCGAGGCATGTTATCTTGTTATTTGGCACTCCCTATATTTTAAAAAGATTTTTCAACTACGGATGTTGATAGTTAAATGTAATATTTTTGTACATGGTGTATGATATTTAGTTAAACATATATGAAAGATTGTGTTTTCAATGTAATTTGTCATTTGGAATTTGATATGATAATTTTGATCAGAATCGATATTATTTGTGTCAATTAAGAATGCCAAATTATGTTAAGCTTGATCATTTGGATACGAAGTGGACTGTTGTTTAGGAACTAAGGTAGTATTTGATACTCTTTCCATGGTTCCATTTCAACTACATTGTCTTGTCTTGTATGATTAACCAAATATTTTCGTTTATGGTGTATAATATTTAGTGAAACATATATGAATAGCGTATTTTCAACCTACTTTGCATTGACCAATGGTTTAATAGCCTAGTGATATCCAACTAGAGTTTCTAACAAAGTACGGCAGAAGAGCCTTTAACTATTTTCGACATAGTTCTTTCGCAGATTTTATGCACCTACTATATGAGATTTCTAGACCGTGCTTTGAAGGTTTCAACTACCCAATCTGTGGGATTGTAATTCCTAAACCCAAACCAGCTAAGCTATATCCCATTAATTAAGTGGGATCGGCTGATGTCTCCACGGGTCCTGTGTTCTCTCATCCCTTTTGTTAAGCCCATAAACTTTTGGTCGTTCGAAATCGGCTCTGTCCAACTCCTCTCCCTCTACCTCTGCGTGTAAATCAGTTTATGGCTATCATAGTTTCACATCTTCTGAGTTCTGACAGGTGCATCTGTTGGGACGTGCTCTTACATGACCATACTCATCTCATACGATGATCTCTTAATTTCTCCTCAATTCCCAATTTCCACTTTCTCGCATATCACTTTATTTGTTATTCCTATCGTTGAAAAAAACAACCTAATCTGCATTGCAATTAACATGATAATTCTGATTTTAATCGAAGTTATGTGTGGCAATTATGGCTCCAAAGTTTGTTAATTTTGACAACTAAGAATCAAGTTAGACAATCTATTTAAAAATGGAGTGAGTGTTTTGTTTGAGAACAATGTCTAATTTGTGAGCGTATCTGTTGGGTTTTTTTGTTAAGGCGTGTTGCTTTATTAGCTGGTGGGGACGTATTAGGCTTGCTGCTGTTCTCTGCGATTGGAAGATTTAGTCATGGATTCTCAGTTTTCGATTTGGAGACATTGAAGACAGCAGACCCTTTCATTGCCGGTATGTTATTTCTATAGTTAACTTATTCCTGATTTCTTAATTGGAAGTTGATTGTTTCATTGATTCCAAATTATTACTTCGAAAATTTGATCTGTTTGTGGACTATTTATACTTTCTTTGATGAGTGTTTTTGCCTTTGTGTTTTTTGGATATATTGCATGATTTGTGACCGTGATATTAGATTGGTATTTTGTGCTTTGATATCATCAGGGTGGTTCTTGAGTGCATATTTTCTGGGAGGATATTCGGAGGATGGCCGAGGTATGAATGGTTTCTCGAAAGCTGTTACTGCAGTTGTGAAATCCTGGTCATTGGGAATCCCGGTATGTATTCGAAGTATCTTGCCATGTTCGGTTTAGTTATATATATGTTTGTCAATGTACACTAGTTGTTATTCATAGAGACTATAGTTGTTACTTCTAGCATCACCTCCAGAGATTAGAGGCATTTAAACCATAGTAGTCAAGTGCAAAAACTGGCTAGGCGAAAAGACGTGAAACGTTTTTAGTCTCATGGCACCCAGGGAGCAATCAATTTGTTACTGGTAATATGCCAAATAAAAGTAAAAATATCAATGTTTAACACCTCAGCTTAGTGTCATTCTGTGTCCCCTTCATGAAAAGCTTATGCTACTGTTTCGTTCTTTATTTTCTAGATTGATGCATAGCGCCTTTGCAAATGTACTTAGTTTGTTTCAGTCCATTGCTAATGAGTTTAGATTCAAGTATTCAACTTCTGGAATTTACTTTTATAAGTGCTATGCTTCAAATAGCATGTGTGGTGCCATGCACTACAGCCCCCAAACTATTGCATATTCCAATGGTCACTAAACAAGCAAATCATTGTTAATTTCTTTTCCATTTAGGATCGGAAAATAACACGATACTTCTGGTCATATATTTGTCACGTCTTTTCCCTATGTATCAAACTTCTTGTTCCATAATCGTTGAGTCCTTATTGTTATCATGATACATTTGAGTGTGAACCAATTTGGTGAAGTTGTCAGGCTCGCTCTTTCTGTTTCTTTTTAGTTATTCCTGAAGAAGAATATTATCTCATCATCAACGAAGCCAAACTATTACTCTCTTAGAATCTGTTATACTCAATATAGAAACTATTGTTGAATATTTTATAATGTGTTCGAAGTGTTCTAACACGTCGTATGATTCACTATTAAGACCACTACAAGTTCACTGTGTTATGCACTTATGTTATAACAGTCCATGTTGTTATTGGCTAGAAAACATAACTTCCACCTTCAACGAGAAGCTTGATGATTAGATACAAGTATAGAACACAATAAATACCATAAGAAGTGCTGGTCTTGGTAGACTTAATTATACATATGCAGAAATGTTAAGATTGTTACGAAGTAATTTGGATTTTGAAATTGACAATCTATTCTTGCAATGAATTATTATTTTTTTTTTTCAAAACTGGCAGTCTCTTGTTCTTTCAGTGTGTATAGAATGTTGTTAGAGTTGGTCTGGGTTTTCCTACACTTGGTCCGACTCGGTTCTGATCCGAGCCAACTCGCAACTCAGCTCAGTTCAAATTCGAGTGCCAACATAGAACCGGAATTGGCTCAAAATAGAAAAAAAGTTCAGTGGGAACTATGCTCGGGACCAAGTGGAATTTAGGACCTGAATCGACTCAAGGCGATGATTCGCATTGTGATACAGAAATTAGGATCTGAAGAACAAAACTTGGGGAAGATAAGAGAGAAAGCAATGTACTTTGGTTGTAATACAGCTACATAAGTTTGTATCGAAAGGTAGGCGGTGGTTGAGGTCGGTGATAGTGGCGAATCACTCCATCCCAAAATGATTTTCGAATTTCAGTTCTAGTTGTCGTCGGAGGAAGAGAAGGTGATGGATGATGATGGAAAATCTTTTAGGAAAAAGTGGATGCTTGGGTAATGGTTAGTTGTGACTGCGGAGGCCGAAGGTGATGTGAATTGGTGATATGAAGCAGGGGCGGCGATGATGATGAAGGTGAGGTGTGGTGGAGGTAGGAGGTACTATTTAGGGTTGGAGATTGAGAAGGTTATGGGTATTTTGAGTTTAGTTTATATGCCTACATATTTTATTATAATATGGACATATATAATATTTTCATTTAAGAAAGATGAACTAGGTTATTTGTGCTGTTCGAGGTACACCCGATCGGGAATCACAATAGGAACCAATTCAATTGCGGGCGAGTCATCGAGCCGAGTCCCTAGTAGCCGGGCCTGCTAACGTCTCTATGTGTATATATATCTCCTATTTCTCAAACTTCTCATCTTTCTTTATGAGAACTGGCATTGTGTTCATTCTTCAAAGTTCGAAATATACTACCTCACGTTGTAGTCATAACTTATAACTGGAAGGTTCGAATAATCGTTTAAAATTCAATTTGAGCTCAAATTAGTTTCAGACATATAATGTTCAAAATTTCGACATATAAGTGTTTGGTGTGTAGAATCTAACCCGTAAGAATCTTTGATAAAAACTCAAAGTTGTATGGATCAATTATTGCTTCAAAAGTGGGCTGCCTACTCTTACAAAACATCTCAATTATTGAGACGGGGTATATAAAATTCACTAGATGTTATGGTATGGTACAGTAAATTGTATGTGTTCTAGTTGATCCTAATCATCAAACGTGTGCTGTTAGTGTTTGGGGTTTCTTGAATAATGTTATTGCCTTGAGGTTCATCTGTCTCTTTTCCTATGTTTCGTTATTTGAAATCTAGTATTGTGCATAAAAGATGTTTAAAGTCTCTGTTTGTACTATGAAGTGTCATGTTTCTTTTGTTCTATTTGTACTTTCTCAACCAGTTCGATAGCTTAACGATTATTTGGGGAATTTTTGGAATTAGGTGACTATTATTGCGGATTACACAGTATTCACATAAATTGTTCAAAACTAGACTTTGTGGGGCAATAGCTGCTACGGAATTATCCAGAACAGTCTTGATGAACTTCACTTATGTGTTATGTCTGACTATATTTGATGTGCTCATGTGCCTAATGTCGTTGCATATTAGATCATGCGCTGCTTTAAGGTTTCGTCGCAATGTTTGTCATCTTATATTTTATGAGTAAAAACTGCAATGACTTCGTCAAATTGCTATTTCCTACCTCTTCATTTCCTTTTTTAAATTGCGTATCAGAAAGGGTATGTTCATCCATCCTGCACAAGGTATATTTACTTGTGGTTTCTTGTTTTGCAGTTGGGTTTAGTCATAAGAACGGCAACAGTTGGTCACATACCACCAGCTAATTTCATATTAGTTACAATGGGAAGCACTGCCGTGTTACTAATTGGGTGGAGATCGCTCTTATACAAAATTATTGCAAATGATGAGAACGGGAAGGATGATGTATATAAGCGAGGCAGCCCATTTGAACTATTTGAGGTATAATAAACTACTTTTTTGGCGGTTCTTGCATCTTCTCCTTCATTATCAGGCATTGTAACATGAAATGGTTTTTGCATCTGATGTATTACAATGGTCATAAGTTGTGTTCCATGTAATGTGTGAATGAGCTTCATTCTTATATTGTTCAGCTTATCTCGTATATTATATTATTTTTTTCTTTTGATTTTCATAAATTGCAACCCGATGCTATTACTTGCTCAAGTCAAAAGGTTTATTTGAGGAAACATGTTTTCTCCCTTTTTATTATAAATAAATATCATGTGGCAAAGGTTGATAGCATAACTGATATAAAACTTACATTTATGTTCGACAGTTGCTCACGTCGTTGGTGAGAAGATGGTGACGAGGTTGCTAATTTCTTTGAGCCAATCCTTAATTTCTTAACTACTGTATCTATCTGTATGTAAGTCTTCTATAGTTCTATTACGCATCTTATGATCTGTAAGATAACTAAGAGATTTATTTATCTCAACTATTTTTAAGAGTACGTTTTGCAGTTTTGGCATATTGCATATGTTCTTGTTCTCCCGTCCCCTTGCTCTATAGAACGTCTAATATATTTTGCTATAGTTACGAAGATGAATAAACATAGGAGTTGGTGAAACGACTTATTGGATAAAGTACAGCCTCCTTTTTTCATGTAGGTAAATGTTAGAACGTTTTATGAATATCTGAATTTCATAATTTTCCCCGAAAACATCATGATGGCCCAAAAAATTCTGGAGTATTTATGTCTTTCATGTAATATGAACATACTAGGCAGAAAACGAAAAGAAAAAGAATTGAAGAAAACTATGACTTGAACAGATTATCAGTGGGGACGAGAAATGAGAGTGCATTCATATAGATGGATGATCCATTGCGCTTTACATTGTGACGATTTTTTCAGCACCCGTATTATTTTTACACAACTATTTTGCGACTTTTATATCACAACATATTGTAGATTTCAAAAGTTGAAGTCAACAGATAGTGTAATGGATACATAGATCAGCTGCTAGTGCTATGTCTATCGTAGAGAAATACATTGTTCTATGCTATGTATACCAGCATATTTTCGTTAGCAAGAGAAAACTTGCATCAAATCTCGTTGTAATGAAGTGTTCATGTCACGCGTGTTTTTCACTGTTTTCGCCTCTCTATATATAGTAGTATTATCAAGAGTTGAACTTTGTCAACTTCATGAATTCTTGACGTGATATTATAATTACTCGTTTAGAAATCGGGTTATATGCTCTGGATCTTCGCCGCTACTTTGGTTAAACAGTGGCACGTCGAGTAAAGTTGGATGAAGTTTCAACTAAAGGGGCTGTATTTATGAACTTTAGGCGTTTTATGTCGATTCAGTACATTTTAATCTCAAAAGGGAGAATATAATTCATCTCCATTGATAAAGAAGCACTTTACCCCATTCTGAGCTGTTCTCATTGCCTTTTGAGTGTAAAGTAATTAGTACCCTGTAATTTCCTTCATTAACTATTTCGTTTTTTACCCTTAAACTCTCCCTTTTTTTTCCAACGATGGATACGTGGTGCTTTAATTGCACGTCCTCGAGACGGGCAACACTATACACACACCAGAACAGTTTTGGTGTGTGTATAACAGATCAACCTCAAGACAGTGAGTTACAAGTTAGAGCCAAACTCACTAGTCAATAGTCGATGTACTGATCTGTTATATACACACCAACACAATAACAAATTGTGTTTTTCTAGGTGAGTGAAATGACTATTTTGCATCCCCCTATTTTGCAAGGTTGGTGTTTCATGAAGTTTCAACCAAGGTCAAAATAGTCATTTCCCTTTTTAAAACATATTAAGGTGTATGTATAGTAGTTCCCGTCGAAGAAGTATCAAATGGTACACCATATCAGGCCTTGTTGTAGCTCATCGCATGCTTATTTTTATCAAGCTCGTTTAAACTACAGGTTTACGATGTTTATACTTCAATTACTGATAATGACGTTGTTATAACATAAAAGTCGATGAAGAATTACGAAGGAGTGGAGTGGAGTGGAGTGGAGTGAGCTTGAAAATCATTGATCTTAATTTATTGTCTGCACTCTGCATTACATTAAAGAACACAAGATGTTTGTATATAAGCATGGACCAAAGGGTTACATGTAAAACAGTACAACAACACAAATCTGCAGGGAAAAATGAATAGCAACTATTATAGAAAGCTGAGACTGATGGGGTTTGGGGGGTAGGGGTTGGGGGTGGGGTGGTGGGGTGGGTGGGGGGGGGGGGGGGTCTTGATGGGCTGAGACATGTTTGCTTCAAAATTGGCACCTTACAAATATAGTAAAACTGGCATCATAGTCTCTTCTCCTTTTATAGTGAAAGGGAAAGGTGATAGCTAAACACAACCAAATATTATAAATTATTGTATATTAATATCAGAATATACATTAAAGTCTATTTTATGTGACTGGATTTTAGCTTTGAGTATTTTAAAACACTTCCTTCGTCCATTTATAAAATAAAAATTCTTTTTCGGGGTTCTATTTTACCGAATTTTGGATAAACAATTGAAGGGGAAATTATGTTTATGAGATGAATTTAATTTGATGTGGATCACAACTTAATTACTTCATTCGTTTCAAATATTTGATTGTTTAGTCAAAAAGTATTTTATTAAGGGATTAAGAAAATTTACTGTTATACCATATATAATACTTGAAAATGAAAAGTAACCTCTAAAGCAAGGATAAAAAAGGAAAACATGAGTACAAAAGTGCATTGAATTCCGTAAACAATCAACTATTATGAAAAAATAATTTTTTTCTACACAATCAAATATTTGAAATGGATGGAGTATTACTTTTTTTTTTCTTTTTTTTTTCTTTTACTTAGTATAACATAAAGCAAAACGATCCAAACTATTTCTTTTTTTAGGATGACAACTATGTTTACTTGTTCCTTATTTTAGAATGAGGTGGAACAAAATGCTGGTGATGATGGCAATTTGTTGTTTATGTGAGGAAGATTTGATGTTTGGAAGGCAAATAAGATGAAGATGTTGGATCTAGGGTTTGATGTTGGAGAAGAAAATGTTGTACTGTAACAGAATTTGACGAAAACAATCTCATAACTTTCCTGCAATAAAGAAAAGTTAAATTGTAATCTTTACGGTCCTGTTGTCTCCTATTCAGGAGAGTGGTGATAAGGTAAATTGTGAAATGTGTGTTAGATGGTTAGAGGACCTGAGAAAGTCTGTTAACTACTTCCACACCAAATCATACAAAACTTGAACCCACACGGTACAGAAGAGGAAAAACGTGATTTTACTCACATCAAACTCTTTATCGATAGATCGGTGTCCGGACATTTGTGATTCCATCAATGAGGTTTCAACAATGTAGGTGAAAGAAAGGACAGAAGCTAAGGTGATAGTGACCAAACAGTGGGAGTAGCTTAGACTTAGATTGTGACCTTATAATTAATTGGTGGATATATAAAAATAGATTGCTAATTGCTATAAAATGAAACTGCTGAATTGAAGAATTTGAAACAGTGAAGGCTAAATAGGACAATTTCAAAGAGAGCAGCGACTGCTTTACAGCTGTTGTCATTGTCAGCTAAGGTTGAATACATGCACAATTTATTCAAGGGAACAATTGGTATACTCAATTTATGGAGTTATTATAAAAGTTAAATACAAATTAAATTTATTTTAAAAATCTTGTTAATTTTTTTTCTTAAAAAAGTGGAAGTATTCACGCATTTGAATTGAAAATACCAAAGGGCAAATTGCATGGAAATTCATTAACGTTTGTTAAAAGTCTCCGGTTGATCATCCTAATGTCACTTCGATCATTTTCGATTAACCAATTAGACATGTTATAAGAAATATGAGTAATCGAAATGGACAAAATGAAACTAAGGTGATCGATAAAGAACTATTAATAAACATAGGTGATCTTTTATACCATATGTCTAATAATTTATGTTAAATGTATTGTCGTCTTACATATACTTTTTTGTAGAATCAACTTTTTAGTTATAACTGATTTTGACTTATGTCTGGATAACAATTATTTCCAAGAAATAAAGTAATGAAAATAATCAATATCTAGCACAAAATTTACGAAAATATTGTAGACAACATCTTGACATCACTTGTTTGAATCATGTAGTGTCAATATTTAACGCAAAATAGTGTAGAAATTTCTTATGCTTTTCCATCCCATTAATCGACTCTCTTATATGACTCTTACGAGAATAATTCTCTCAATTTAAAATTTATTTAATAAGCATACCTCTTATATAAAAAGTTGAATCGCAATTTTAAAGACATCTAGTCAACATACTCTCTTATATAAAAGATTGAACTGTCTCAATCGCTTCCGGCCCTAAAGAGACGTAAGGAGGTAAATTATGGGATGTGTTTTAGATGGTCAGAGGACTTAAGGTGTCTGTTAACCACTTCCACATCAATGCTTTACAGAAGACTCGGACCCACATAGTGTGAATGAGGATAGACGTAATGTTACCAGTGACGGTTCCAGAAGTTTCAAAGTGACTGTTCGAAATTGACATAATTTTCAAAGTGCCTATTCAAAACACTTCAATATATTCAAATAAAAATTTAAATACTAATTTTTACATTAATTTTTTCTTTAAATATATATAGTAATAATTTTTTTTTAAAAGGTGCCTGTTCGAGTAAACGGACTCTAATAACAACAGATCCGCCACTAAATGTTACTCACCTCAAACTCTTTACCAGTTAACTAAAAGTGGGGAAGAAAAGGCAGTGATCGATATCTTTACCAGAGAATTGGTGGATTGACCCATCATTACCATATAATCTAGTGAACCCATTGCCACTTCCACATGCACAAAAACTCCTCTGGTACTTTTTATTCCTTCCTCAAAACCTTGATATATTTAGATTTAAACAAAATCATTTGCATTAGAAAATCTGTCCCCTTTAAAGTCTTCTTGCACTTCTACATATGACACCACTCACTGAAAAAGAAAAAAATAACCATTATAGATACCTAATTACTGTTTCTTCCATTATTACAATTGAAATGCCCAATTATTTATATAATCATTAAATTAACATGTTTTATATTAAATATATTAATATTACATACGAGATTTCTTAATGTATCTATTAATCAATATATATGATAAAAATATTTAATGTAAAATTTACTTTATGAAGTATTTTATGGTAAATTTATAATAAAATAAATTGATGTGACTCACATTCAATATATAATGATAGTTTAACATAATATTATAGTATCAATTATCTTAAAATATAATGAAAGCTTTAAAATTAAATGTTTTGAAAGATATCTTTAAATTTATATTAATAGTTTATAATGTTATTTTATATTTGTATACCGTGACACTAATTTAACATTATTTTAGTAGAGTATTATTTTTACAATTTATATAATATGAAACTACTAATTATTTTAATAATATTATTTTATGAGATTATTTTATAATATGAGTTTATGAATGTATTAAAATATGATTTGATTTTTATTATCATATATTGAATATATAAAAAGAATTATTATACCAAACAGGCAGAGTAATCAAGTATTTCAAAAGTGTTGGTGCAAGCTAAGTGGGTTGGTCAAGTTTTTCAAGAGCCAGCTGTTATATTACCTTGGTTATAACAGAAATGGAAATCCACAAGAGTATCAAGCATGAGAGACCAACACACAAGTGTTAAATCAATTGACGTTTCAATCCATGAAAGCTGAGCAGAATCGAGGTTTCCAGAAGCGTGAAGATTTTATTACCAAAGATGGACTAGGAAACAAACGATTGATTAAGAGACAAGATACGTTCTTAGAAAGCAAGTAAACCAAATTAGTTAACCATGATTATTTGGGACGCAATCAATCGTGAAGAGGAAAGTTTATTGGGTAAGATCTCCACATTACCAAAATTGGAATATGCGCATTCAATGGAGGAAGATATCGTCGGGTTTCTTCACAATCAAAAACCCACGACCTAGCATTATAAAGGGAGGAGCTTGTCTTCAGAAGACAAACGGCAACTTTTATTCAAGAAGTAGAAGAACTTAAACATCGTTTTATATTTTATAGAGCTATTTGACTGAAAATTTGAGTTTGGAGGAGGCGCATTGGGATCAATAATAGCTCAAGGTATACTAAATGTTTCAGGACTTCCTATACTGGAAAATGTGCTGCTTGTTCTTGGACGCACTGTCAATCTTATTAGCATCAGCCAACTATGTGATACAGGGATGAATGTTAAATTCACTAAAGAAACGTGTAGTGTCTTTAATTATGAGAATTACTGTGTTATGGAAGGACATATATCATTTATGACTGCTATGTTTGGTCATCTTCCACAAGCTCAATAGGGGTTCTATAGCAGTCATCACATGATCTATGTCCTTCTATAACACAGTAATTTCTAGAATTAAAGACACTACACTAATCTTTGGTAAATTCAATATTCATGCCTGTATCACATAGTTGACTGATGTTAATAAGATTGGCACTGAGTCCAAGAACAAGCAACACATTTTTCAGTCTAGGAAGTCTTGGAACATTTAGTGTACCTTGAGCTATTATTAATCCTAATGCACCTCCTCCAAACTTAACTTCTTTTCTTTCGGTGTTTTTGATGTCAACTAGGTTACTTGAATTTCCAGTCATATGCTTAGAGCATCCACTATCAAAGTACCATTGATCTACGGTAGGTTCTCTGGAGAGTGTTACTACCACATTCCCTACCATTTCATTTTTCGAAACTCAGATGGGTTCTCTTGGGTGTGTTATAACCATATTCCCTACCCCTTGACTTTTTGGGACCCAGATGGGTTTAGTTATATATCGACTTCTTCCTTTCTCATAGACTTGATAGGAGTAAGGAGCAATATGTTCCTTTTTACCGCAACTGAAACATCTGCACTTTCATTTCTTTCTGAATTCAGCTTGTTTATTTTGAGTTTGATTGTTCTTGTGGAGAGTTAGATTTGTTCCTTCTCTTCATTGTAACCTATTCCTGTGGAGTCTTTGGGTGTAATCCTGTTAGAAGAATTTCATCAAGTACGTTTGTGCTTTAGTTGAGCATCTTTATTCCCTTTCATGGAGCATATTTTTCCTTCCAGTTCTCCTATTCTTGATGGGTTTTTCTCTCTTACCAGAATCAAGGTGGCATTGTCTGTCTGCAACCTAACAACTTCTTTCTTTAGTTTTACATGCATCTTTGTAAGGTTATCCCAGTTAAGGAACAAAGTCTCATATTCCTTTGCCAAGTCATCATGTGTCATGTTAAATTCCTCATCTGACAGAATGTTATCACAGTTGGCATCTTCAGAGGTTACAGATGTAAATCATAGGATTCTGTGTTTCCTTTTCTTATTTGATTTGGCAATAGCATTCTGTTTGCCAGTGGTGGTTGAGAATTTGTCTATCATCCAAGTAATTATAGATTCATGCTTCCTTTTTTTTTCCTTGATGAATTCATGAATCTTGAGACTTCTTATCAGGGTATCAATACTGATAGCATAAAGTAGATCCACCTCCTTTGTAGCCATTATCTTCGAATCTAATCTAGATAAAAGAGTAGTACTGAATTTGTCGATTAATTATGTATTACTACAAATTGTCCCGAGACTGACTTTATTGTTCACAATAGTCTTGAATTGTAGGCCATATTCTTCAATCTCTTCCTCATCCCTCATCTTTATACACGTCCATTCTTCATCCAGTTCTTGAGGGAGGTTTCTCTGGTCTTTATTTTAAATTCTATTCTCGTGAATAGTCCACGCTTCTTTGGCACTTTGTACACGTGTAATGAGTGGGAACAAGTCAGGTTAAGGCTTGTGGTTATGGCATGAAGTGTTGTAAAATTAGCTAAGACAACATCTTTTTGTTCATCTGACCAACATGCTTCGTCCAGCTCAATAGGGGTACCAATTTCATCCTCAAGTGGGGGACTCCATCCTTCCTGGATAGTGGACCATGTTCGTCTGCGGATAGCCTTCAGATACATCCTCATCCTGAGTTTCTAGCAGTCATAGTTTGATATATCAACTGTACATTCAGTTAGGAGCAAAGCACAAAATTCCTAACACACTCGACAACCGAACTCTATAAAATATAAAACTCTGTTTAAGTTCTTCTGCTTCTTGAATAAAATTTGTCGTCTGTCTTGTGAAGACAAGCTCCTCCTTTTATAATGCTAGGTCATGAGCTTTTGATTGTGAAGAAATTCGACGATATCCTCCTCCATTGAATGCGCATATTCCGCTTTTGGTAATGTGGAGATCTTGCCCAATAAACTTTCCTCTTCACGATTGATTGCGTCCCAAATAATCATAGTGAACTAATTTGGTTTGCTTGCTCTCCAAGAACGTATCTTGTCTCTTAATCAATCGATTGTTTCCTAATCCATCTTTGGCAATAAAATCTTCCCACTTCTGGAAGCCTCGATTCTGCTCAGCTTTCTAGGATTAGAACGTCAATTGCTTTAACACTTGTGTGTTGGTCTCTCATGCTTGATACTCTCGTGGATTCCCATTTCTATTATAACCAAGGTGGTATAACAGTTGGCTCTTGAAAAACTTGACCAACCCACTTGCACCATTCAACCCCATGAGAAACAACATCATATTTTCCTCCTCATAATCTCCATACTTCATTATAGGCCTCAAAGCTGTCAATTCCTCCCACAGGCCTTTAATTTTATTGTAGAATGTAGTCATAATGTCCTTTCCTTGTTTTGCTGAATATATGGATCTTCTGATCTCATACAACCTGTTTCCAATGGTGGAACCATATCGCTGCCTCAATTCTTCCCACAGAATAAAAGAATTTGAGCAGTATGCAAAGCCCTTTGAAATCTCTTTTAACATTGTATTGAGAATCGAAGAAACTAAAGTGGAATTAACCATCAACCACTGGTCATGATCAATATGATCTTCAGCAAGCTTTTGAAAACTCCCAGTCACAAACACAACCTTATTTCTGGCTTACAGTGCAGTCAACATGGATCTACTCCATGTTTGATAATTGTTTTCTGTCAACAAATCACTCACTAGAACAAGACTAGAGTGGTCTTAACTATAGAGGAAAAGGAGATCATTTTTGTACTTTGAAACTTCATTGTTGACACTGTTTTCATTGTTTTGAGAGTTTTCAGATTGAGCCGTTGTTCATTTGTTATTTGTTTATTGAGCATGTAGCTCTGATACCATGTAAGATTTGTTAACAATCGTATGAAGATTAACAAGAAATGCACAAGATGAAGATAAAATAGTTCTTGAAGAACAAAAAAAACTTTATTGAGAGGATTTAGATTGAATTCAATCTTTTGTGCATGTTGAATAATGATCTCTAGAATATATATATATATACATTTGTTTGTGATATATTAAAACAAACTATAACAGAATTGAAGCTCACAACATACATTCGGGTACAAAACTAATCAAGCAGCTTCATAATTCAGTTAAGCCGAGTGGGAATAGACACGTGTCAGTCTATGATTGGCCAGGCAAAGCTAACTAAAATTTAAATGTAACTAATTTCGTGGAAGCCCTTATCAACTCTAATTTGAACTGGGTTCGAACCCTCTCTACTGCAATTTAATTTCTTGTTCATTAGCTATGCACTAGACCATATATTCCATATCCATTCCATATATTCTTACAGCGTTTATTCGAACTTTATCCTTTAGACATAGATCAAAGAAATGTACAGAAAGTAATGTTATTTCTCGATCATGACTTAATAAAGTGAGAGGATATGAAATTTTAATTGTAACATTTTCTTTTTATTATATAGAAATATGATGCATTATCATAACTTTCCTTGGACGCAATTTTAAGATCACATGTGATTCATTGTAGTGTATGTGGGTAGAACGAATTTTTAATCAAAATTTGTTAATTCAAATAGTAGCGAAAAATGATATATATTGATGAAACTTCGATTTATAAAAAATTAATAATTGAATAACAAAAGCCTCTGAAAGTGTATTAAAGAGTAAAAAAACCTGACTTGCTCGAAAAGAAGCCCAATACCAAGCGAACTAAAATTATTAAAAATGGTAAAAACGTCCCAAAATTTATAAAAATGTGACTTTGACCCTCCAAACGATCTCTGATCGCCAAAATTCATTGTACATCATGGAAAAACGATTATTTTGACTCGGACCACCGTTTCTGCATAGAAAACACTAGACTTTTGTCAAAATCTTACACTTTCGCCTTCCCTTCATGTGAGTCAGCTTCCGCAAACCTCCTGAACTTGCACCGTATTAACATATCTACGTAATGACTGAAAGTGAACAATGTGATTTAAAGTACTGTCAAAATTACTCTGAATACGCACCTGCAATTTTAAAACAAGACCTGAAACATGTTGCAAAGTAGGCGCCTTAAATCGATAAAGTAGCGAAAAATAATTTTAGGGAATGAATTATAAGATTATTGTTAAGGACGACTTCAATAAAATATTATTAGGTTATGAAAGAGAAACATTCTACACACCAAAACAATGCCTCTCTAAGACAAAAATTATAATTTTGCCCCCAAATAAACTCTCTCACCCATTACCCTCCCAAATGGGTGGGGTGTGGGGGGCGGGGAAGGGGGCAAAATGTAAACTTTATACCAGACATGGACGAAACCAGGATGAAATTTAAATGGGCAAAATCTAAATTTTTTTAATAAAAGGGTACAATTCATAAAATGACATCTGAAGATGAAGAAATAACAATTACTCCCTCCGGTTCTCTTTTACTTGTCTTTCTATTCTCATTTTTTGTTTCTAAATACTTGTCTTTCTAGCATAATTAATTACAAATTTACATTTTCAATGCACTTTTTGATTAGTTTTTACTATGAATTTATCAACCAACCAATCATATAGTTTCAATTGATTGTCATTTTACATTTTCAATGTACTTTTTGGCTATCTTTAACTTTTTCTTAATCATTGTGCACATGGCTAGAACGACAAGTAAAAGAGAACGGATGGAGTATTATGTAAAACTTATATATTATAGTCATGATTCTCAAGAATTTAAAAGGGTACATGCTGTTGGAAATAGTGTTTGAATACAAAATTTGTAAGCTTCTATTTTAAATGTGGTCCCACATTGCTCAACTAAATGTGAATCGCTCACCTTATAAAGAAGGAGTTATGAAGTATGAGTAATTTTGTTACTAATATTATGCCAAAGCCTCCACGCCTGCAGGAACGAGGCTTAACTAAGACTACTATCAGACTTGACATGGGTTGATATATAATACATTAGTCCGGGAGCGGGGCCTTGGGGCCTTGGGGGTCTTGGGTGGTCTGGTCTGGTTTCGGACTACCTTTTTGGCATAACAATTCGTGATAGCCTCATACTCGTCCGCAGTTCGCTTGTGGAGTTTCCAGTGCTTGCGAAAGCTCTACTTGCAGACCATCTTATCCTGGGAATCGAACACCTTGAAGTTTCCTAAGCACCTAAGGGAAGAGGGCGAATTCGGTTTGAGGATATTGTGTTTATCACAAGATTTGGTCTAGAGATTGTAATTTTATGTTTCGTCTCCTTAATTTTATTTGTAAAGTTATTTGTTACTCCTATATTTTTAGTGTAAGCTCCTTACACATGCCCCTACTGGTTCCATTTTTGAAATCGAACTTCAATTGTTTGGATGTGTATAAAAGATCATGCTATGAAACTATGGTGTCAAAAAAGTGACGTAGAAGTTCGTAATAGAAGTATGGTAATAATTCAAGTGATGACAAATATTCTCCTTTAAATGGCTAAATTATATAATGAATCATATGATTATATAAATCAAAGATTGGGAGCATGTAATAGCAATCTCACTTATCGGCAACAGCTTTGTAGTAAAGAGGAGAGGCCCCTTCTCGAATATTATTTCTAGCACATCAAACCCCACTCCCTCACTTTTTGTCTCAAAGCAGGTGTTGACTATCACCTTAATGTCCTAACAAGTAAATTTATAATACTCCTATATATTAAAATTTTAATTAACGTTTTATTTACATGAAATGAAATAAAACTAACATTTGTTAAGTTGGGATGGTGATATTTGTTGGTGTCGACGATATTGTAAGGGAGATATATACTGTGGAAAAGTAGTTTAACGTCAGGACGATAAAGTTTCAAGCTTCTTATTTCACATTAGCGTAAGTATTTTTTTACTTTTCATATACTAAAGGATGTCGTTCCTACTTCAGCATAGTTGCGATCTGAATAAGTAATAGATTTCTCTTGATCCGACTCTCCAAGTGAGGATAACGTTTATCTATTTCAGTCAAATCATCAACAATTTCTTCTTTGGAACAAAAAAAAAGAAAATCTAAAGTGAAAAAAATAATTATTCACAAGAGAACCTGAAATGAAAAAAATAATTGTTCAAGTGGTGGCCGAGATTCACACGAAAACGTTCATTAAGATGTAGTGATTGATCCTGCAATGGATATCCTTTTTGTGGTTCGAGTCTACGTATCTCCAATTCGTGAATTTAACCACTCTAACTTTAAATTTTATTAATTTCACATATGTTTCAGGGTTTCGTAGTGAATTCCTCTCCATACCTCTGCAAATGAATTTATTACATTAAGTTATTTTGAGTATAAAAGACAAAAATAAACGCAAATGTCAAAAGTGGCAATACCCTTTTAACCCAAATTTCTTCCCATTAATTTTCGGTGCATAGCTGTGAGGAGCAGACTAGCAGAGTGACTTATGGGTTTTACTATTTGTATCCAATTGATTATGAACTAATTGTTGAAAGTTGTAACCAAGCTACTATTAATGTCCTTTAAAACACAAATAATATTTCATCCATTTCCTTAAAAAAAATGTTACCCTCTTCTTAAAAATATATATAAAAGAATAAATATTTCTTACCTTACAAAATCTCAAACGTCTTATGTAACAAAGATAGTCGTGCTATAACGACTTCTATGAATAATTGGAGGGAGTAACAAGTAACTGACACGCAAAAATAAAAATGTCCATTAAAAAATAATGATGGGAGTACCATTTAATATACTCCTTATCGATGTATTCTTTTATTGGGTCCTTGGTAGATGTCGTGATCTGCTATATGCACACCCAAATAGTAATTTTTAGGTGTTAAATTACAATTGTGCCCCCCTATTTGTAAATGTAACAATTGAGGGACTTCAGATATGTGCAAAATAATAATTTCGCCCCTAAAAAAAACTGTTTTGGTGTGTGTATATTGTTGCCCGTAGATGTCCTTGGTATATTACGATAGGGAAAGAGTGGGAGGCCTTTCTATAGTGACTATCAGATAGACATTATCTGGTAGGCGGTCACAACTAGATTCAACTCAAATTTATTTTTATTTTGACAAATTTAAATATTACGTGGATTGAAGTTACACTCAAGAACTTTTATTTTGGAAGATAATTTAGTGAGAAAGGTTTATATATTACAATAAGCAAAGAGTGGAAAGCCTTTCTAGTGACTAGACAGATGAAATTATTCTTATATGGCACATGGCTTATGGCTACAACTAGGTCTGTAAATGAATCCGAAAGCTCGAAAAGCTTGGTCATATTCGATTCGAAAAGTTTGGCTCATGGCTCGATTCAAGAAATCAAACGTAGAATCAAGTCTTCATTTTTGGTATCCGGCAAATCGAGCCGAATAGCTCAGCTCGGCTTCTCTTATATATTTATACTATAAATTCTTGGAGGCAGCACCAATCATATCTTCATTAATCATGGGTGTAATCCTATGCCGTGAAACAGTAAAAGCAAGAACCTCAAACTCTAACCCCCGCTTATCTCCTTATCCTCTTGTTTGCTTTCAATTGAAGATTCGTAATTCGATGCTTGTTTTCAATTGAAAAGATTTTATGTTGATGCATCTCTAATAAGTTATGTATTTTATTAATTTTTGGATTCAATTAGGTACTCAAGTTTGGATTTGGGGTTTAATTAGGTACCCGAAAGCTCGTCGGCTTGAAAAAGCTCGGCTCGTGGTTCGATTCGAGAAATCAAAGAGCCGAACCTTCATTTTCAGTATTCGGCGGAATCGAGCCGAATTGAAAAATAAAAATCCGAAAGCCCACTGGGGCATAGCTCGAATAGTAACGGGTTTCACTATAAGATTGTGCATGAGTAACTCTGTATTTGTTCAGGGAAGGACTTGCTTGTGGGTGGTTACCCAGAATCTGAACACTCTTAAATTACTAGACTGCTAGAGGTACATTCTGAATTTACCTCTCTATTATTGGATAATGAACTAGTCAAATGGACGCTTTTGGCTAGACGTTTAAGATGAGCGTATCATAATTTTTTTAAAAATAAAAATCTGAAAGAAGTGAGTAGTTTGTGGGAGAGAATAGGGGGCAGACTCAACTGGATACTAGAGCTATACGAAGTGACTGGATAGGTAGATGTACTGCACGTCAAATCTATCACTCACTGCAAAATTAAAAGCTATACGAAGTGGCTTGTTTTTGTGTTCTTTTTTTCTGACCTCTCTCTCTCTCCCTATTGCTTCATATAATATCCACTAGATTGAGGTGTTTACTGTCAGCAAAAGACTATCTACCCAATATATTACCTCATCATATTTTTCAAAAATCATCATACACCAATTACTCTTGTGTATGTAGATTACAATGAATGTACTAGTACTATTGTACACTCATATTTTTACTACCAACATGACTCGAACACGGAACCTCGACTAATAACATTAGCATGATTGTCATTTGACGAGTTGTCTTGAATTCTAAACGACTTCTTGTCTTTAATATAGGGTGAAAGTCCAAACGAAACTCTTTTAATATGTTCATCATAACATGACCTACATCAAAATTTTACGAATCGATACAATAAATAATAAAGATTTTCACTCTCTCGAAATTCCCCAATCCTTTTCTATTGTATTAATTTTGTGTCAATTTATTTCAAATTTTAATAGTTTCATCTTCTTTTTTCCAAATAAGATTAAACATTTTATTAATTTATTTTATATTGGAGCTAAAGGTATAAATTTATTTCAAATTTTATTATTTTATCTTTTTTTTCCAAACAAAAAAGTAATTATTAGTAACTTATTTCAAATCTTATTATTTTAATTTATGTTCATATTGAATTCATTTGAGTTTGCCTTTATCATTTAAATGATTTGAGTTTGTCTTTAACTTGGAGGTAAAAATATATTGATTTGATGAGTATAAATAGAAAATTTGATTTTGTATAAAATTTAAAAGCAACACGTAAATTTGATATAAGGAGTTGATTTTAAGGGAAAATTATAAGAAATCCATAGTATTTTAATATCGCAATATCTTTGATTTTTATTCATCATAACATCAAATATTTTGAACAAATTTTGCATGGCCATTTTGTACTCCCTTCATTTTAAATTGTTGAACCTCTTTTGTGTTCTTGTCAAACTTTAATTACAAATTATTTTTTTTTTATTAATCCAAATAATAACATTTTTGTTTTTTCGTTAAACTTATTGAATTCGCTTTTTAAAATATTTTCATATATACACAAAGTAATGGATGATTAAACTTGTGCCGAAAAGTGAAAAGAGTATTAAATTAAATGTAGGTAGTATAATATTTCACTTTATTTATTTATTTCTTGTATGACCAATATATACTTACTAAACTTCTATCTTTTTTTAACATATTGTTTAGATTAAAGTTCTTGTATTTTTTATAGTAATGTTTAGGTTTTTAATATGTTTTTTAACCATTTTATCCTTAATGGAGTAATAGACTTTTGAGTTTACATCTTTTTATTAATTCCTACAAAATGAGGACAATATTCATTTTCATATTCTTTATAATGTGACTTGTTCAGGGACGAAATCAGAATGAAATTTAAAGGGGACAAACTTAAATAGAGGAGGCATAGTTTAATA